>JBBMKA010000001.1:4810356-4842340 GCA_037833695.1 Sechiopsis laciniata
GTGTCCTTCATAGTTGCTAAATATGGAAAATTTTGCAGAATCCACAAACTGATATCTGTGTCAAGAAGATAAAAGACGATCTAAAGGCCAGGTAATACTCAAACTCAATCCGCCGTTTTACATAAGTCTTCATAAGATGGAGAGTACTACTACTCACAAATAAATGAAAGTCAAATACCGATTTTTAGAATCGAATCTATGATCGTGATGTCAAACTGGATTACTACCAAACAATGAAATCAACACGCCGCCAACTCTTTCGATATAATAGTTACCTAAAATTTCAATTTTGTATTGGTCCTAGCCAACATATTTTAAAATTCATACATCTACGAAATAGAAAATTAAAATTGTTAAGAATTTATTATACTTTTTTTAGTTTCAACAACCAAATAGGATGCAAATAAAAACAAAAGAAATTATATGGATGTCAAAATTTTAAAAGAAAAAAAAATCAAAATATAGCAAAAACTAGAAAGAACAGTATAATCATTTGTGACATTTCAACCCGTAAACGAATGACAAGTAAAATTGATTGAAATATTACCATAAAAGTCGCTCTTTATGGCTGCAATAAGAAGCTCGATCTGTTCTTGTTGGTTTAGCTCGTAGATATCGGTCTTCGCAAAGAGATAGTAGACCATTTGTTGGCATTTATACGATATAGCTATGAAAAGTGGAGTTATACTATTGTTGAAGCCACGAATAAGTGGAAGACTCTCATTTTTTTCCACCATAATTTGGGCAATTCTTACGACTCCTGATGCAGCAGCAAAGCAAAGGGCGGTATTTCCATATTTGTTTTGCAAAGCCATTTCAGAGGAAGTCATTCTATCCACCAATTTCTCCACAAATTCAGTTTGCTTGGCTCCTGCCGCAATATGGAGCATAGTCTCTTCGTTTCTTGTTATTGGAGAACGAATATAATTTGGGCATTCGTCAATAAGTAATTCCACATATTCCCACTCACCCTTTAGTGCATTTTGATGCAGAAAAACTCTTGTAGCAGCTGTCCCTATAATCATATCACAATTATGTCTACACTAATACACCTGTCACACACACACACACACACACACACATATATATAGAGAGAGAGAGAGATATTTCCTAAAATTATATATCAATTATTGAAAATTATATGAACTATCCTTAGGGGGTCTTTATTTCTCAATTTTAAAGAGGATTTACATTGATTACTCATAAAAAAGTTACATTCAAACGACTTATTGTAACTATTCAAAACAATTCTTTATTTCTAATCGTTCATTTTTAAATACTCAAAATAACTTCTCATTTTTAACTATTTATTTCTAATCATTCATTTCTAACTACTAAAAATAACTTTGTTTTAATCATTTGTTTTTAATAATTCATTTTTAACTACTTAAAATAACTCTTCATTTGAAATTCACACTCAAACAAGCTATTGTTTCCATTTTTTATTTTTTTTAGATTTTGTCTCTTAACTTCTAAAATAAAAAATAAAAAAAAATCTCACCAACAACTCCTCCATAAAAATTTACTTCTAAAAGAGTTATTACAAAAATTTAAATTTCTAACTATAAAAAATAAGAGCAATACTTTTTTAAGGGTGGATAAGTATTTTGGAAATACTTACCCACTTTAGAACCACATATTTTTACTTTTTAAAAAAAATTTGGTTTTGATTGATGGAGAGAGAAATGCAAAAAAGTAAAAACATGTGATTTTAAGAGTCACTCACCCTTAGGTAAGTATTGCTAAAAAATAAATCATTAAACACTAACTCTTCATCCAAAACTTCATACAAGCACCTACCGACTTTCCATTCACTCATGACATTCCGATCCACAAATTAATAGACTTCAAACTAATGGTTCCATTGAAATTAAACTTATTGAAGCAATCAAGTTAACGCAAATAAAAGTTGAAATATTTTGTTATATTAAAATTTTAAATTAAAAAAATTATAAAAAAAGTTCCCAACAACTAATCTGTAAACTTTTAATTTGGTTAATTGTCCTATAAGTATTGTGATGAAGAATTTTGAACTTTACGACCACTTACAGCAGTACTCAGCAGCAGCAATTTTAAAGTTCTTTCTCCAGATCTAGAATAACCCCTTTAAATCCTTAATTTAAAGTTATATTTTTAGGATTGAAGTTTGAAATACTATATTTATCTAATTTTAAAAAGAGATCAAACTAAAAGTTGGGGAGTATAACTGTCACAAACTTTAATAATTGCAAAACTGGGCACCTAATTCTTCAAAGTTCTAAAAACAAATGCAATAATAGAAGCTTATGATCTGAGAAAATGAAAATAAAAATGAAAATGAATTTAAAGTTGGAATTTTTTACCTGAATTATTTTCAGAAAATGGGTCGACGTCAATTGTCTTCATGGTTGAAACAATAGCTAGCTATGTGGATCTTCTCCCGTGAACTTAATTTAATTTCTTGACTTCACTTGACTTACACACCCAACTCATTTGTTTTATTATTATTATTTTTTTTTTTTTTTTTTTTGCAATCAACTCATTTGTTTTAACTTAAATAAATCATTTCAAACGACAAAAATATCCATTTTTGTGGGCCTTTTGTGGACTTTGAAATAAAGATGGGTGGTCAGGTTGGTTTCTTTTTTTCTTTTTTCTTTTTTTTTGGAAAAAAAATACTCATTAAGAATATTAACTTTACAGTAAAGTTCTTTTTTAGTACCCAAAAAAGAAGAAATGAGTTGATGGGATTCACATGATGGAAAATTGTAATGGATAATTTATTTTAAGAAAATATTTATAAATATACTTAAAATTTATAATAATTATAATCTCTTTTTTTTTTTTAATTATTATTTAAAATATAATTTTGTTTATTCTTATTCTATATCTTTAAGCAAAACATACGTAGTGCAGCGCCTATTCCAACCAATTTGTGGGTGCCATTTTTTTTTTTTTTTTTTCTGTTTGATTTCAATTTTTTTTTTAATTTGTCTTTTAATTTTAATAATGTGAATATTCATAAATTAAATTATTTTTATCTTTCATTTTACTTTTCTTAGCTAATAATATAATTAACGTATCCTTCACTAACGCTATTATTAATGGAAAATTTTCATACCATTTAACTAGGGAAATTTTATTGGATGAATTTCTCACAAAATTATTACAACTATTGAAAATTTTAAAATATTTGTATTCATAGTTATTAATACATTTTAATATTGTATTATGTATTTTTTTAAACTATTAATACTTTATTAGAAATACTCATTAACATCAGTATTATGTATTATACATACTCAATAATATAATATTACAAGAAAATATGTGAAAATACTCATTATTCATTAATACTAATGACTATATTTGTTAACTTTTTTAAAGTAACCATATTTGTCATTATTTTCTAAATTTGACTAGCTTATAAATTTTCTTTACGTACAAATGACTACATTTGTTATTATTTTTTAAAGATAAATGGTATTTATAATTATTTTCTAAATCTGTCTAGTTTCATAAATTTCCCTTTTTTATTAAAAAAAAGTTTATTCTCAAAGTCTTTTTTATTAATGTATCGAACTTTGGAATCATGATCATTTATGTAATACACTATATTCAAAAAAAAATATTGTTAAATAATTAATAAAGAATACAAACAAATATAAAGTTTAATAAATTAATAATCATACGTGAGATAAATATTTATAAAAAAAAACAGATATTTTAATTGTGAAATACGGTACTAATTCAATGTTTATACCAAGGTACACAAAATTATAATAGATACAAAAATAACACTAAATCATAAACCCTACGTTAAAAATGAAAAAATAAAAAATAAATTCTATAAACTCCACGACTTGGGCAGAATTTTCATTTGTGAAACTATAAAGGAAGTTGGAAAAGTCACGTTCTAAGATTTTTCTATCTTTTGCTTGGGAAAGGAATTTTGTATTTCGGTCTCGTTCATTCGTTTTGCTATGTGTGTATATTTCTATAATTTTTTTTTCTTTATTTAATTACTACGGCATAAAGCTCGAAGTTAGAGTTTAATTCATAATCACTATGATTCGAAGAAATTTAAAATTTAATTTTATATTTTTAAAACGAGAACTATATTCATGAAATAATACGTGGAAACATATACTTGAGTTAAATATTAGTCTTTGTCATTCGTAATTATTGACAATTATATACGTAGAAATTAATCATTCATGCATAAATAATGTGAATTTTTTTTGTCTAATCAACCACTTAATTTACATTGCCATCATTAAAACATAAATAATTAATTTTGATATACACAATTAGCTAATGATTAAAAACAATAAAATCTAGATTTTACGAGACTGAAGAGACTAAATTCTGATTTTTAAAATGACTAAATTCTAACTTTCTTTAAATTATAAAGACTAAATTCTAGTTTTTAAAATTATAGAGAGTAAATTTGAACTTTCTTTAGATCATAAAGACCTAACATATAATTTAGTAAATTAAATCAAACAATAACAAGTTAGATTAAATTAATGCTGATCACAGTAACCAAAAATCAATTAAAAATATCACAAGCGAGATAAACGATTAGCAATACACTGATTGATATGAACATCCATAATTAACAAAATCAACAGTATAAGAAGCGAGTTTCTTCGTATAACAAAATCAACAGCATATATATGTGTGTGTATTACTATATAATAAATGTAGGGTTTCTCTATACATTCATGTGTAGATGAGTTTCTGGATTTCTTATAAACGGAATCTTCTTTAGTCAACTTATTTTGAGTTTTTCAGGATTTCTTATAAACGGAATCTTCTTTAGTCAACTTATTTGTGATTCTTGACTTTTGACTTACACTTCTGAGTCATTTCTTTCATTTTAATTTTTTTTTGGTAATGGTAAGTTTGGTCTCTATCATTTTAAAATAGTTATGATTTAAGTTCTAGAAATTTTAAAAAACTAAAAGTTAATCGCTATACTTTTTTTTTAAATTAAAATTTAGTCTCTATAATTTTTAATACTAGAATTTAGTATTTATAATTTGATAAAACTTAAATTATAGTTATTGTTGTTCTGTTATCATGCGTAAATAATATAAATTTTTTTTTTTTTTTTTGGTTCAATTAGTCACTTAGCTCTCAATTTTTATCATTAACACAAGTATAACTAACTAATAATTAGAACAATAAAAATCATTTTTTAGATTTGATCAAACTATATATATATAGTTTTTAGAATTATAAGAACTAAATTTTTACTTACATCAAACCATAGAGATTCAAGCAGTCTAACTCCCTTATGACTGAAGAAGATTGCAATGAGAAAGCTTTGATCAACAAACATAGATCATGCAGAAAAGGTAACTTCTTCTTGAACTTATTAAGCATTTACATAATCTTCAAGAGCTTTTCTGTCCAGTGCATGGCTTTGGATGATCCATCCACTTGGGGAAACTTTTAAGGTTTTCCTAAATGTCCATTCTCTGTTTTTCATTGTTATGCTCCCTCTTCTTGTTATTGCTGTTTGATTGCGAAGTCATTTGTTAATTTTTCTCTCCTAATAGTCGAAGTGCGTGTATAATGGCCTGATATACAAAGATTTGTACGTTATACATCTAAGTTTTTTTTACTAGTGAAGGCGTATCATGAATTTTCTTTTTTTTTTTTTTTTTTGGAAAATTGCACAAACCACCCTTAAACTATATATTTTGTAACAATTACATCCCTAAACTATGAATTAATTACTTGCCTTGAAATTCAATTAGTATTGCAATTAACCCTCTAACTTAATTTAGATGGACAAATTTGTCATTTATAAAAAAATGGTCTTCTTCAATCTCTTAACCCATTTTTATAACAATTACATTCCTTTAAAGTTTAGAGATGTAATTAGGGATGTAATTGTTACAAACCTCATCATTCGTTTTTTTGAATTGGTTTCTTTTTTCCTTACAGAAATCATATGTTGTTCTAGCTTCAGATTGTATTTAAATTTTGTAGATCTATATCTCGAAATTAATTTAATTCAATTTTTATACAATTCTAAAGCATGTATGGTTTTTAAGGGGCCAGAAAAGGGAGAAAGATGAGGCTTTTGTGTTTAAAACAAGTTCTACATTTGAGAGGCTAGAAAATCCTCAAGTTCTCCATGACTTTATTTACCAAAAAGTCCAATTATATAATTAAAATTTTATAAGATTTGAACTGATGAAACTGAACTTATAATAGCCCAAAATAGAAGTCTATGATTGAACTGTATCTGAGACTTTCTTTGGAAAAAAAAAGTGAATAAAGAATTCAAAGATAAATACAAAGAAGAATAGAGAAGAAAAAGAATCCAAATAACTTTCAATTATTATGAAATAATATAGTATTTCTATACACAGAACTGAAAGAAACTGTTATCTGAGAAAGCCCTCACAATTTCTACAACTATTTTAAAGCTGTCCTCTGACATTACCAAGCTATTACCCTTATATAATTTCACATTTTAAAACAAGCCTTACAATTCTCCTTCCTTCATCTCATAACAACAATCTTCTTCTTTTTCTTCTTTTTTTTCTTCACCAGAGACAGTAACAAGCACACTCCAACCGAATCCGAAAATGGCATCGTATACCTTATGCATATACTAGCAGTGACCGTTTTCTTTGCACTTTGATTTCAGACTATGATAAGCTTCGAATATTGTCGACTCTATCGATGACATCCAAGGCTTTCATGCGGTCGATGTGAAAATCAATAACCGGGACGGAGTTTGGCCTCCGAAGGTGGAATGAATCCTTCTTGGTTTCATTGGTTGGGGAATGGTTACTGCTTTTACTTAGCCTATGCTGCTTGCTCAACCTAGTTTTTGCTGAGTCAAATTCTTGACTCTTGCTTATTCCCGGGGTAAGTTTCCTTTTACTTACATATTGAAGCATTTCCTGATCTTCTACGGTCAACGTCGGGGATGGAGAACTCGGTTTCTGGTTCGATAGCTGAATCGTTCGCTGGTTTGGGGATTTAACAGGAGACCTTATTCCAGTATTACAAGCTCTAGCTTGGCTGATCAGATGGTGAAGCCATACCACCAGTTCAAGGATATAAGACTCGGTTTTTTCTTTATCCGCATGATAGAGTGTCTCGATCCTTAGTAACTCGTGCTGGCCAGAAGTTTTTCGGTTAGCTTCGGCCCTGAAACAACAGACTTTTTCAGTAAGTAAAAGAAAATTACGCAGAATGTGGGAGAAAAGGAAGCAGCATGTTCGTAACTCACCCTGTATTCGCCCATTCTCCAACCCAACCAAAACCATGATGAGCCCTGGAGAACAAGAAAAAGAAAGAAGAGGCCAACCATAAGACATTAGCCAACAACATAACCCAACAATTCCAACAGCTATCAGAAACCGAAGTCAAAGAGTATAAAAAAAATTGGGTAGAAAGTTAAAGTTTAGCCCTATAGTTTTTAAAGATAGAATTTAGTCTCTATGGTTGGGAGAAAGTTAAAATTTCGTCAATAGTTTGTGTTGTTTGTAATTGCTAGCAAACAAGTACGTAGAGATAACTATTCATATGAAAATGATGTAATTTTTTTGTCCAATCCAGTACTTACTCACCATCATTATTGACACATGAATAACTAACTTTTACCTTAATTTGTTAACGATTATAAATGACTATTTTTTAAGTCTTATCAAATGACTACATTTTAGTTTTTAAAACCATAAGACTAAATTCAAATTTTCTTCAAATATTCAAGTTTTTAAAACCATATGGACTAAAGTTTACCTTAAAAAATTTGTTTGCCAACTAAACAGATATATATATATATATACATATAATGTTGAACAATGCAACAATATTCCTGCTTAGTACATTGAGTACTTAATCCATTAAATTAAAAGTACGTCCTACTAAAAGAAAATGAAAAAAATTGTAAAACCCGTGTATGAAGCTCAAGAATAGTTGCTTTGTATCAGGAGAAGGGGTTGTACTTGGTAGTGTTATTGGCAATGGGAACAAGCCAATGCAAAGTTTTCTCCATCTCGGCTTTGATTTGAGGAATTGTAAGCTACACAAATGAATGCAGAAATTTAATATTGGAACAGGGCTAAACCAAAAAAGAAGAATATTTTAACAAAAGAGTATAATGAATTTTTTTTAAGTAAAATTTACAAATACCTCTTCCTTGGGCTGGAATGTTTGTAGTTTCGAGCGTAAAGCTGACTTGATACTCGGAGGTAGTCCTTGATATAAAGCATCCCTAGTGTTGGGAGGTACCGAACTTGAACGCGATACCTAATTAAAAAAACATAAGCAAATTCAGAATAATTTTTTAAAAAATAGAAAAGGAAAAAAAAAAAAAAAAAAAAGCAATAAACCATTCCAATCTTAGCTAAATTCAAAACCAGACATCATTAGATAAAAATCTTATGGCACGGTGAAATTAGTTTCCTATTCAGTGAAGATTGTTTCCAATCCAAGAAAAAACCCTGCTCTAAAAGAGCTTAAGCTACGAGTGGATAACGCAATTTGCATCATATGAAAAGTAGACAACAAGAACAAAAAACTTGCAAAATTTTGAATTTGGGAGCTAATGAATACTCACAAGTGTATCGATTTGACTAATAATATTAGCATAATGCAAAGCGAGACCGGCAGTCCCTAACTTTTTGTGGTTACTCTGAGAACCTTTTGCTGGTTTTTCATCATCTACAACATCCAAGTGCAAAAGTATAATAAATTGAGAGAAGAGCTGAGCAAATTAAATAAAGAATGTTTTCAATATTGAGGCAGATAGAAACAATGACAGATGATAATCAGAAACAAAGCCAAAAAAAGTGCTAAGAGGAATAAAGTAAAAGTAGATTCCATTGACCATGCCAAGACAAGTCCGCTACAAATTTAAGCCCCAGACCTAAGGAGAAGTCCAAAAATGCTATTTTAATGAAATTTAAATCCTTCGTACACAATTAAACATGAACAACCAGAACATTTCTTGAAGATGATGAAAAGTATAGGGCAGCAGGAGTCGGTCAAAATTTGGTGAATAATCCTTCGCACACTGACTATGGGTGTTTCACAGAGATCACTCAATCAGTTCCACTTAACAGAGGAAACCAATGACATAGATTTCTCCTTATTGCTGGAGAAAAAGATCTTGGGATGGTTTGAAGATACACAACAAATTTAGAGATCATCCTCTAAACCAAAAATTCTTCTATGAAATCCATTCAATTCACCAGGGGCAGTTCGTGTGATAGAAAAGGTTTCTACAAAATGCAGTTTTTGTGCTGAAATTGTGAAGATTGACATGGAGGATTAAAATGAAGGTAAAGGTTGGGAGCCCGATTAAATAGTGATTGGCCCACGGTTTTTGGGAGAATGATTTGCGGATTTGAACAGTGGCAACTATTCAAATCCTCACACTTTTCTACTTACTTTATCAAGTTTCATTCGACTTTCCCCCATTCTTCTCCCTCATACTGTCGCTCTTCTCTTTGGTTTTTACGAATTATTTCCGAGTTCGTTGCTCCGACATTGGAGTTCTCTAGTTAATCTCCTCCAGTTTCCCTTCTCTTTTTTTTGTTGACATTTGTTCATGGTTTTGACTGTATGTTTTCCATTTTAACTTTGGTTTCTTAAAATCAGGAAGTGCAATTTGAAAGTAAACCGTATGATAGAAACCAAATAACTGGAATTTATTGAAAGATAAATAAAAAGATAATAAATAACTATAACTCCCAAGTAATTTAAGCTACTTGGACCTTCCCCTCTTAAAATCACTCAAACCTAAACCAAATAAATCAATTGCCTACCTGCATCCTTTCCCACACATTTTATTTATTTAAACAAATCCCTATCACAAATCCCTTACCTAATCACTAAAATACCCTTAAATATTAATACCCTAATAATATTCCTCACTTCTCAAAAGCATTCCTGTCAAAACAAACAACTGTCTTCTTTCCTAACTTCACCACCTATTAGGAGAAAACACGAGGAAGCATTTGCTACACTAACAAGAAGTTATCCATCATTTTAAATGCGTACCAGCAGTACCAAAGGTTTCATGAATCTCCAAATGTAAGTAATTCACTATGTCCACGAGCTTCTCCATCACCTGTAAATACATGAAATTATGTAACTGTTCCTATGACACTGAAATAAAAAGTAAATAAGTTAATATTTGTAAGTACAACTGTAAATGGGCTGGTCATTTTTCTGCCATCTACTTGTAACACTTTCATTATCAATGAAGTTGTTTTCATTTCCAATCATGGTAAGAAGAGTTCTACGATGATATTTTGGTTTTCAACTTTTTCTTTTAAGCCTTAGTAATTAAGTTGTTTTGTAATTATTTGTTAGGTTAGATCCAATGATCGAAAGCCATTTTTGTAGGCTCCTTTTTTGTGGACTTTTGTCTTGTATGATTCTTTCATCTCAATAAAAGTTCCGTTTTTTTTATAAATTACTTGCTACCTCTTCCAAAATCCGGGACCAGAGAGATCTCTTTTTTAAACTTCTGACATGCTTCTTTTGGTTCTTTAACTCCGCCTTTAAGATTGAAATGCTATCTCCTGTAAGCCAAATTAATATGTAACACAGTGAGCCAACTTGGAGAAATTCAACTTCATAATTCTACAAAACTACAAATAACTCCAAGTTATTTTATCTCAAAACAAAACACTAAAATACTGTAAAAAGGCACAAACCAACTGCTGAACATTCTATACAGCCAACCCGATAGAAATTAGCTACACGGAAAACTATAGCATCAAATAAACTAGAGAACGACTGTCCCTGCCCCTACATTTTCTAAAGTTCGCAAGAAGTGATCTTCAAATATCAGAGGGCAAGGAAAATTGAAGTCACTAGTTACCTCTTTGAGCAGTGTTGGAATTGTCCTCCTCTTGAAGCTTCCGTCGGTAATCTTGTTCAAATCTGTCCAAGGCTTGAAACTCATGATAAAGTTCCTACAAACAAAGAGAATATTTTGTTGTCTTTTAAACAACACACAAAAGGATCATAAATTTCATTGTTTACTATGGAATTTGTATTGTTGTTTTTGAGTTCAAAGATAGTTGGGGTTCTCGAAGATTCGAACTTCTAGCCTCTTAATTAATGATACTGGAAATGGAACATTCAAAACTTCAATTACATTGTAAGAGACTAGTTGAGACTACAAGTAAACATTTTAAGCATATTGAGATGCCAATAATCTCTCCTTTAATTGAGAATTCTTTGTTTTTTTTTAAACGTGGAAATCGGAGTTTCGGACCTGCGGTAATCACATCCATCCCTAGGACATAGACCAGGAGGCATCGAAGGAATGCAGACATAGGAGATGTCTACAAATTAATGTCACAGGTGAGTCTCAAATTTAGGACCTTGAGAGGAGCGCACCTTCAAAGTCCAAGCCTTCAACCATTGTGCTGCTCCTCGGGGACAACTGAACTCTTTGTTATTATAACAGAAATTCCAAAAAGGTGATTTTTTTTTGGGAAGCTATTATGTAAGCAGCCTATTTGAAACTGAATGTATACTGATATAAGGTAACTTGTTTCCGTTTTGGCCACTGCAGTTGAAGCCTCTAATCCAACAAGGCAATAATATCATTAAAGAAAGAAAAATTGCAAACGTACAAATTTGTCAGAAAAGACACTGAACTACCAAACATGAGAAAATACAAAACATTCAGGATGCAATTAGAAGTAGTTATTATTTATTACCAGAAAATGTGAGTTTTTACGGCATAAAAATCTATTCTGCATTAGTTTTTTTATAAAAAAAAAAGCGAGAAATCGGAATGCTCCACTATACCTAGGGGATAACCACGAAAAAAAAATGAGAAATCAGAATGCTCCACTATACCCAGGGGATAACCACGCCTGTCCCTAAGCCAAAAAGTAAGCTATCATTTTCAAATCGAATTTTGATTATTTTCAAGTAACACATGATATTTAGTCATGTAGACTAAACGATCACCACAAACAGTAATAAAGTAATTTTTTTTATGAATAACCAACCAGCTTTCATGAAGTAGTGCGAGACTTTAGTGGAGAGAATTGGGAGCTCTAAAATTACTCCCTGAATTGTTAACTTTCATTCTGCTGCAATAAAGAGGTCTATTCTACCAAAGGAGGTGAGCAACCAATGTAAGGGTGACACGCCACATTGGTATAGAGAGCCTAAACGTGTTCTATTCTGCAGTAAAGTAGTTGAAATGGAGCTAACTGCAGAATATTATAACAGTATTCCAATTGTTCTTGGCATTTTCACTCTCCAGTAGGAGTACTATTCTCACTTATCAAATATTTTTCCAAATGTGGGAACGTGCCCTTTATACACTGTAACTCCATGAAAGCCTATGTGATAAGGATATGGCTACAAACACTGAAATCCACAACGAAGCATTATTATATTGACCGATCAAACTGTTAGCAAGTTTTTTTTTAAACAAAGGTAACCACGCCCATCAAACTGTTGCACGTTCAACCATGAACAAACCAATTTTTTATGTTATTGAATTAAACATCAAAATTTGTCTCTCTCTTCTTCCCCTCACTCTAACCTTGGCCCAAACTTTTGAAACCTTAAAACCCCCTCTTCCTCCGGCACCGCTTTCACCGACGTTGGAGGAGGACCACTGACTCCGCTCTCCTTCAATCGTCAATGACCAGCTCTCCTTCACCACTCTCTTTTGCTATCGTTGAGAAGAGTATCACACAGAGTTTGCCGCATTCATCCTTCTCGCATATCTGAGATTCCAAGCACAATTTTCGGCAAGTCGATTGTTTTCTCCAAGCTGAGTTTCGCTAGCTTGTGTTTCATCAGCCATATGCTTCTCCTTGCAGATTCATTGACCCGTCATCTTTCCTCATATATTTGCGATTCAAAGTTTGGTTTCCTGTTAGTTCGTTCGTGCGAGTTGGTTTCCAAAAAATCGTGCGTCTTTATGTTGCTTCATCACGAGGGTTCACTATCCGACTCCTTGCAAGTCCAAGCTTTTGGGTTGGGTTCTAGGTTTGTGGGTTTGACTTCGAGGGTCAAAGCTCAAGCAGCTCTAACGATGCAGATATGGAGAATCTTATGGGTGCTCCATTGTGCATCGCCTTTGGTGATGGTCGAGTGTTGAATGTTTTCTACGTTCGGCGAGCGTTGTGTGAGCAACAGAGCTTCCTTCCTTAATATCGATTGGCAAATTGCCGTTGTGTGCTTTAAGACAATTGTTCCTCGACATCAAAGTGAATCGAGTGTTGAAATAACAAATTGGCGTTTAGTCCAAATCCGATGGAGATTCTCCGGTATACGAGTACATCTCCTAGATAATCTCTCGGATGCACGAGCCCTCCTCTCTTTGGATCATAAGTTGAATGTTCAACTTCCCGAGAGCTACATACTTGTTTTATTTTTCGTATTATCTCATTGTAAAAAGACTCAAAGTCTAGCCCTCTCCTCTGTAACAATGAAGATGTTTTTGCTTACTATCAAAATAAATCATGAACAAACCAGCAAGCAACCTTAATGCATTTAGGCTATAGCCTTAGGTGAAAGCTAATCAGCTTGGAATCAGTAATAAAGGAAACCTGAGCAAAATAAGGATGGGATATACAGTAACCAAATAAACAAGCAAACACGATATCCATATCAGTTGTTATGCATATCCATAATAGTTCGAGTATCAGTCAATCTCTCCCACCTAATGTTTTAAAAGACTAAAGGCGGCCTCGAGATTTTTTATCTTGAAGAGGCGAGGCGTAAGTCTCGAGGCGGTATGAGGCGTAAGCCTCAATTTTAATTAAAAATATTATAAAAAATCTAAATTTGTGTAAACATGTATTATAAAACATAATACTTACATAAAAATACATAAAACATAACGCCAACACTAATAGGATTGACTTTTTTTGGAATAAAAAACAATTTCATTGATGAATGAAACATAAGTGAATTCTCCAAGCACCTATAGTGAATACAACAAAAAACTCCAAAAAGAGATGCTAGAGCAAAATAAGCTAACAAATAATCAAAATTGACAATTCTGAAACAATTGTATCTTTCTAACAAAAGAATCCATGAGAGAAAATCTATATTGTTATGGTTCAAACCCTTATATTATAAGAATGGAAAATATTAATGTTATTCTTCTAGTTATTCTACGAGGCATAAGAATTTTAAGCCTCAGTGCGTTATCATCGAGGCGTAAGCCTTTCTTGTGTGAGGCGTAAGCCTTTTAGGATCAAATAGAGGCGTAAAACTCAAGGCTAAAAGTTAGAGCCTCGCCTTGAGGCTCGATAGCCTTCTGAAACATGGTCCCACCAGCACTCAAGGAAACTATTTTAACACAAAAAAGTGGAAAATTGTTCAGTTGCAGAAGAATATTCCAGAAGACATCAAGTCCCAAACAATTTTTTAAATGACTCAACACAATTCTCTATTATGACCGGTAAGGAAGTTAACTAACTATTGATACAAAACTGCACCGAAGACGAGAAAAAAATATATATATACAACTGTACAATACTCACAGCTGTGCACTGTACAAATGCCATCAACTGCTGCATTACTGCCTTAGCGTCTTCTTTCAATTGCTTTTGTTGTGTAACTTCGGAACCTAACCTGAGTATTAAACAATCAAATACAGCACAAAAAACAATTAAATTTAGAAGTCTACAGTATTATAATCTAGAAACCAGGAAAAATGGGAGGCTAGGATTCTATCAGATATTACTTATCAAAATAGCGATGCAAATTGTGCCACTGAGGATCTTTACAACGGTTTCCAAAGCGAATCACTTCATAAGTGAAAACTTTCAATTCTTCTCTGCCATAATTCACAGAAAGAATGTCATTTTCACAGTGACTTCAAATAATGATCCAGATAAAATCAATAATATAATGAACTAACAACATTTTACTAAACTAGCCACCTCTTGTCTGCTGCTGCAATTCTCAAGAGTTCATCCATGTCTCTTGATATTAAATTTTGGACCCCTTCTGATGGAAGCACTTCCTCCTTTAGAACTCTGATGTTATGTTCTGAGAGGGACTGCATTAGACTAGAACCCTTCACAATGGTGTTGGCAACTTCAAAAGCTAAGATTTCAATTTGGTTCCCTTTAGTTGCTACCCCCGAGGTAAAACCACCACCATGGTTCAAACTTGTCACACTACTACCAAGTGTATCCAAAACATCAACAGCCTTTCCAAGCCCAACAGTGCCTGCTCTTCCTAGAAGAGAGCTCATTTCTGAAACCTATATTACAAATGCAATTAATTTGAGTTGACAAAGAAAAAATGATGAAATAATGTTGAATAGGGCACTACCAGGTTCTGTTTACCAGGAAGACAAAAGTCATAGGTTCAAATATAAAACTGGCACAAAAGGCTCACTAAACTTTCTCAAGGTAATTAGAAAATTAAGAAGGAAATGTGAATGCAGTGTTTCAAAAGAAGGAAATGCACTTCATAGAGCAAGTGGATATGAGCACAATTAAACAATTTTTATGAACCTTGAGACATCATTCAGTAGAATTCTTGCAGAAAGATGTTCCTAAAGGTGAAAAGATACTAGGCTTTATATTTTTTTGTAGCATTTTAGGTTTAATTTCATGGGGAAAACTTTTTCTGAAATAATGTGATAATAATTTGCTAGTTATGGGTTCTTGAAACCCAAATGTTGTAGGATCAGACGGTTTGTTCCATGAGAATAGTCTAGGTGCCCATAAGTATTGAGGAACTCAGCTGGAAGACGTTTATAGCCGTTTTAGTGTTTTAGTGATTGAGGTTTCCTTCGTAACTCTCAAAACTTCTACTCTTTTATTTCATCTCTCAAAGAGTTTACGGACATAAGATGGCTCGGACACTTACGGATATCAAAAATAAAAAATAAAAATAATAAAGAATAAGGAAACTGTTTGGAAATGTGATGGTTATTGTAGTCATGTTCAGACAAAAAGAGAAGAAACAGTCCTTATGAATGATTTATGCTCACCTTTAAATAGAGTTTCAGAAGAAACAAAATCAAAAGCAACTCTCAAAAGGTTTTTTTTTTTTAAAGTCACTGCTTACATGAAGAGGCTGCATAGTTGCAAGTAAAATCTAGGTGTGACTACCTTTGCAACAGCTTGTGACCTGGTTGATTTAGATTTTTGAGATAAAGTTCTAGATAAGCGAGGAATTCCATCATTGATATCATCAAGTCCATATGGAACAACATTCACCTCCGGAATCGAAAATGGGTCTCGCAATGGCTTATTCACGCCATCATCAACAGCAGACTGCATGGAGTCACTCATTTTCGAGGGCAGTCCACCACGAGACTGGTGAGCCATCCCCAACTCATTGTTAGGATGACCATTCGCAAGTGCAACCCCTACTACTACACCGTTACTGCTACCAATATAATCTGAAGCGGTTCTTCTTGTTCTCGAACAAACCCCACCCATTGTTTTCAAAAACAAACTAAATTTTTCCTGCGTTCAGAATTTCCATAAAAAGACAAATATTTGCCTCTTATCACTAGAGATGAGTCTAGTTCTCAATAAAGCAGAAGACTATATATCCAAACAGAATTCTTGCTTCGGCTAACAAGCTTCCAAACTGAACTTCGCAAACATTGACAATTTAAACCCGAAAATTGAAATCCCTTGATCCACAAATCCTATCTCGATCAATTTCAAAGCTCCAATCCATCCACCATATGCATTGAACTGCAAATCCAAACACAAACAACGGAGCTCAAATATCAGAAATCCAAATAAACACATGAAGAACCAAAATCAAGAATCCATCACCAAACCCCATATAGTAAAAAATCAATTTCTACCGTTACAACACCTAAAACCAACAAACGCAATAATTACCAACAAAATTGACTAAACCAAGTCCAGTAAAGTCATGGTAAAGATCTAAACCTCAACTCATACAAAAAAAAAAGTGCAAAAAACAGTAAATTAGGCAAGTTAGAGCAAAAGGGACAAACCATCAAACAGTTGGCGGGCAAAGATGGATCTACAAGAAAACCAGATGGAAACTCCGGCGGTACTCAAAGATAGACCAAAATCAAGCGATGAAACTCAAATACTATGTAGAGATGATGATTTTGAACCGATTTTCAGTGCTGAATCCGCTGAATGACGATGATGGGAAAGGAGATTGCGATGAAAGGAGGGGAAAGTCCAAAGAGGAAGAAAATGAAGGGAAAATGAAATGGGGAAAAACCCAGTTGAGAAGAAAAGTCAGGGAAGGGCAGGTTTCGAAAATCAAATGAGATTGAGAACTGGGGTTTGTGGCACAGCCACGGTTGAAGAGAAGAGAAGCGGGTCTGGTCAAAGCCCCGAGAAGACTCGTCCAGCCTCCATTGCTTACTAATTCCATAAAAAATATAAAAATAATTTTCTTAAAAAAAACAAAAAAAAACATTTGGCACTTTAAAAAATTTGTTACCTAGGAAAAAAATTCGAACTATTTCGGTTAAAATAACTAAAATATTTATTCTTCCACCAATTGAGTTGATAACCTTTAACCATTATAAATATTCAATCAGTGGTAACTTTGCTCCTTTCCTTATTTATTCACTTCGTAAAACAAAGCATATTCTATCCAATCCTAAAATCTTGAAATACATAAGCTAAAGAAGAGCATTGAATCCTTGTCTTCAACAGTTTTTACCCGAGAGGCGGCCGCTCTTTTGGGTGATGACATAGTCATTGCCGATGAAAAGGTATCTTAGCTTGAGCCTACCTTCGCACACCTTCGTTACTCTTTAGGAGGCATCTGCCCAAGTTGGAAAGCCTTCAGAGCCTCGGCCTCTACCTTTTTATTTCTAAAAATGAAAGCTGACTAGCAATCGTGGGTATCATTTATTCTCTTATCTCTTGAACCTCTTCGTTCTCGATTCCACGAAAATCAAAGCAGTTTCAGCCACGGAGAACTCTCTCTTAACTATCAGGCTAGCTAAACTCTTGTTTCTCCGCCTTAAATATTGGGAGCTTATTCGTAATATATAGAAGAGCTCAAGAGAAAGAAAAGATACGCTCTGAAACCTTATAATTGAAACCCCAGGGATGGACTTCGACGAGGGGATGGGGTGAGAGGCACTGGTCACGGGGAGGCAATCTCACTTCTAATCGCGTAATGAAGCAGAAGAGGGAAAGCATAAAAAACCTTACTTCATCTTCACTTCATGCTTACACCGGTGGGGCTCGGATCTCCTATTTTAAGGGACTTGCAGTCGATGATAGTATCAATTAGTTGAAATTAAAAATAAATTAAATAAGGTTAAAATACCATTTTGGTCCCTAAACTATCATGAAAGTTCTATTTTGGTTCCTCATCTTTCAAAAATCTAATTTTGGTCCCTGAACTATTATTTTTGTTCCACTTTGGTCCGTCAACTTTCAAATGTCTAAATTTAGTCCTTAAACTTTATAAAATGTTTAAAAATATTCGTTGAGTTAAAAATACTATCATTTTCCATTTTAACTATGGTTAAATTTTATTTTTAACTCAATAACTATTTTTAAACTTTTTAGAAAGTTCAATAATTAAATTTGGACATTTGAAAGTTGAGGAACCAAAGTGAAACAAAAATGATAGTTCAATAACCAAAATTGGACTTTTGAAAGCTGAAGGACGAAAATAGAACTTTCACGATAGTTCATGGACCAAAATTGTATTTTAACCATGAAAGAATTCTATCTAAATTTGCAATATATTTATATATATATATATATATGTAACTCTAAAAAAAAAATTATAATGACCAATGACTGACGAAAAAAAAAAATTTGTAAACTTAAATTATAAATATGGTCCATTTGATTGAAATAAAGTTAGAGTTTAGATCAATAATTTCAAAAATTAGAATTTAGTTGAAGATAGTTATTATTTAATCTTTATAGTTTTAAAAACTAGAATTTAGTTTATAATATATTATAAAATAAAAAGATTAGTCATTACCATTTGAAATTACCGTGAATTCTGTACGTTAAAATTAACTATTAATGTTGATATTTTTTTGTTTGTCCATTTAGTCATTTGACTCACACTTCTAACTTTGATACATTAATAACTAACTTTTACATATTCAATTCGCTAATAATTATAAACGATAATGATTCGTTTTTAGATTTTATCAAATTATAAGAATTAAATTCTAATTTTTTAAATCACAAAGACCAAATTTTAATTTTTTTGAAACAGTAAAGACTAAATTATAGTTTTTGAACTATAAGTATTAAATTCCAAATTTCTTCCTTCAACCCAATAAAATTTAATTTAAATTTAAAATTAAAATTAAAATTTCTCTTTCCTTTAAAACCTTTTTTTTTTTTTTTTTTTTTTTATGTTTCCTTAAAGTTCTTCAATCCGTCACTTTAGGGTGTGTTTGTTTTGGGATGAGGTGAGATGAGATGAGGTGTTGGACCTCTAATACCTTGTTTGACCTTTATCATCTCATCTCATCTCTATCTTTTTTTTTTTTTTTTAATTTTAACATTCTGTCACCTTTTATTCATATTTTTTTTAATTGTTTTCTTATTTTCTTATTTTTGTTATAATATTATTATTATTTAAATATATTAATATGTTGGCATATGATTATAATAATTATACTATTATTATATCGAATATTTATTTAAATAAACTTAAAATTTGAAAATTAAAATAAATAAATAAATTATTTTTTGATATATGACAATAAATTTTAATTTTTTATTTATAACAAATTAAATTTTTTTATTTATAAAAAAATAAATATATTTAATCATTCTTAATATCATTTTTTTTATGAAACTCATAAATTAGAAATATCATGTTTACAAATTTATGATTAAAAAATTATTGTTATGAAATAATGTGTTTCTTTTTAATATAAACACTATTAACATCAATTTATTATTAAACAAATAATTTATATCCATTGAATTTTATTCTTAATTTATAATAGGTTTTCAATAAATTTAAAAATACTGAACTTATTTTATTTGTTATAAAAATTAGATTTAATTTTTGTACTCTCAGACAAAGCTGCTCTACAATATTTTTTTTTTTTGGAATAGGTAAATCAATTTAAATAATTTTTAGAGTTTTGTTTGTACATACTTTTTTTTGGAATGGGTAAATCAATGTAAATAATTTTGAGAGTTTTGTTTGTATATACAAAAAAATAACTATAAGTTTCAAGATTTGTATGAGTGGATTGAGATCTATTTTACATAAAACAAAAACAAAAAAGAACCACAATAAATTTCAAAATTTGAGAGACACTGTCTTACTTACATGTAATAATTATTATCAAAATGTGACTGAGTTCATTTTTACCTAAAAATAATAGCAAATTAAAAAAAATTAGGGGTGTTTATGGTTTCCTAGAAGTATGAATGACTAATAAGATAAATACTTTCAATATTTGATTTTTTTTATTTGAGTACATATATTGGGGGACCAACAAATCCTATATAGACAATGCTACTACTCTCAGATAATATTTGATTTATTTTTACATATTACTTGATATATTTTATTCACAAATTCTTTAACCTTGAGTATGAATATGAATTTACAAAAGTATAAGAAAATAGTTTTTTTTAACAAAATAAAAAAAAAAATTACTATCAAGATTTTATAATGACTAATTTAATCAAATTGTTTTATTTTTATTTTTTAATTCATTATTTTATAATAAATATAATCTTTGTATTTTTTTTATTATTATTTAAGTCTAACAAATCTTGAAAAAAAAATTAGAAGTTATGAATGATCTCTTATATTTTACATTAGTCAAACTTTAATTTTATTCTATGAAGTTTTTTTTCATTATTATTTTTAATTCAAGAATATTTAGATGTGAGAGATTCAAAACTTTGACCTCATGGTTATTAAGTCGGACATGATATTGTTCAAACTCCGTTTCCTTTGAATATAAACATTATTATGATCGAGGTGGTAGAATATTGATTTTATATTACTTACAATTTATTTATGATAGTGATTATATTTACATATATATGTTAATAACTAAAGATTTTGAAATAATTTTATTATTAAAAAACATAAGAATAGATTTAAAATTAAAAAAAAAAACTTTAACATCTCATCTCCTTTCCCCACACTAAAAAAGTTTTTCTGTCATCTCCTCTCATCTCGCTGCACCTCAAATAAGGTTTTCTGTCATCTCATCTCATCTTCCTGCACTCAAAACAAGATTTTTCTACGTTCAACATCTTATCTCATCTCACCTGCAGCCAAATAGGCCATTCTCTTCTCTTTCTCTCTTTCGGTCGGAGACTCCAAATCTTATTCTACTGCCCCACCATTCGCCTTGTGGCGCGAAGTTTACACGCCACTATTATTATTATTTTTTTTATTTTTTTTAAGATGAACCAAGTTTTGAAACTTTGAATAATTTCTTGGTGCTGACCTAGCTGTTAAAAATAGCCTTAGATTATGACTTAATCACGGGCTCACACTAAAAACAAAATTAATGTAAATTAAAATTTTGGTATTTTAATTTTTATTTTAAGAGTTCAAAAGGTGAAAGTATAGTTGGGGGATTTTTCGTGTTAAAAAAATAATAAAACAAATTCTATGGTTAGCAATTTTTTAAGAATAAATTTGTGTACAACATAACAAAAAAATTAGAGGAGACTTAGTAGAAAAATGAAAAAATTCATGCAAAGAGCTTCACATATATTGTTCAATCAATGCACAATTAATATTACAAATTATCTTTATCCAATGTTACGAACAATCTTCAATCTACGTCACATAGTTTCAAGCATTGCACGCACTAATAATCTTCAATTAAGAGACAGTGAAAGGCAAAGTTAGAATATGTTTGACGAAATATTTTAAAAAAATGTTATAATTAAAATATATAATGAAAAAGTTGTCACATTAAAAAAATTCTTATAATTTAGTATTTATAATTTTAAAAAACTAAATTTTAATACGATATATAAATAAAGTATAGATAACCATCCAAGTATAAAAGATTTAGTTTTTTTTAAAATAATTTTTTTATACAATAAATAAGTTAACTCGTGTTATGTATATATATAATTAACTTTAAAATCTTCTACTAAAAAAAAATCAAATATTTTATTCCTTAAAGGCTAAATTAAAATTTTATTCAAATATTCTATTTTTTAAGGAGAATTTACCATCAACAATATACACCCAAAATTCCCTTTTTTTTTCTTTTAACTATATATGTTTTTTTTAACTTTCTTCTAAAAATTAACCTAAAAAAAATTATAATCCAACTCCAAAGCTAAAAGAATGAGGGGATTTGAAAAAGATGGTATATAATGACATTTGTTTAAATTTTGTTAATCTTTAATCCTCTAGGGCTGAGGGGGAGAAGGAGATACGATCTCAGCCGCCAAACGAGAAGCCGTCGCCGGTATCTGGATTTCGCCGGAGTAATTCTCGCGTTCCGAGACAGAGAACGCCGGTGAGGAGTCTGAGAACGAAGTGGTTTGGTTTTTGAAGTGATTTTTTAGTGAATATTTGATCGAAGGCTCGAATCGGTCAAGATTTGATTCAGGTATTTGGCGTTTTTTGAAGTTTTTCAGTTCATGTCCCTTTGTATCTTGTAACTTGATGTTTTTAATGAAAGACCCGTAAAGCTTGTTCTCATAATGGGGATTGGTGCCATTCTCTCTTACTTGTTGTTTTTTCGGTTGCTGCAATTCTGTTCTGTTTTGGGAATATTAGAGTTTGGATTGTGATAACAATTGTGTTTTGTCTGATTTAATTCATTTATATGTGCTTGATTAGCCACCTTTTTTTTTTCTTTTGTGCTAAAATTACCATGTTCAAAGTACAGTGGTCTTTCAGGCAAATTTGATAGAAGCTCTCATCAATTCGACTGAGCTTCATGTAAAATTCTTTGTTATTTTTAGGGTCCGAGCGGCGCGCGAGTGCTCCCAAGTATATAATGGGTCAATTAACAATAAATATATACAGTCCCAATGGGCGGCTCTGTTGTTTGAGACCTGGGACTTCCAAAGTATATAATGAGCCAATTATCAATAAATATCTATATATATAGTCCTCAAGAGGCGGCTTCGTTATGTGTATATATATATTGACGAAACATTTTATTGATATATGAAATTTGGAGATAAAACTCCAGAAGTCTGAAACAACTTATTGCAAGAAAGATCTCCATTTGGAGATGGAAAAGGATGAATTGAAAAATTCTCAATGGAAAAATGTGGTTGTCAGAAATAAACATCAGAAGGGGTGGCTTCGTTGTTTGAAGCTTGGGGCTTCCAAGATATACTCTTTTGGAAGTCTCTGGTTTGAGACTCACAAGCTGAACTTAATTGTAAAATCTCTTGGTGTCTCGCACTGGGACGAGCCTCGGGTATATGGTAGCGAAGTTCCGATTCCCGGTCATCATATATATAGTGGCGTTTGAGTCTCTGATTTTATGGTGGAAGGTTAAGTTTGTGCCTTTGCTTGTTATCAGGTGATCATCTTTCATCTCTTCCTGTGGCTGTGCATATTTTGTTAAAGGATCAAAGTTATGGTTGGGTTTAAGAACCGATACTTGGTGCTTGAAGTTATCTTGGATCCGAACAAAGACCTTGCAAAAGCTGATCCTATTATCATTACCCATTATAATGTTTCAAAAGCAATCAAGGACAGTATTCTTCTCAACTTTGGGGAGTGTGGTTTTGCTTCCTCACTTGGATCCTTTCAAGGTGCATAAATTGAATCTTTCTAATTCTTTCCTCAACTGTATTTGTATTTTATAGCCTAATGTTTGTTCTTACTTGTTGGTGTTTATTTAGTTAGGTATGTAAATCCGATCACCAAGCTTTGTATCATTAGGGCATCCAGAGAGGACTACCAAAATGTATGGGCTGCAATAACCATGGTGAGGACTATCAGCAATTGCCCTGTTGTATTTAATCTACTCGACCTAAGTGGTAAGTCTAAGTTTGTCTTTATTATCATTTTTTATCTTTTTCACTATTTCAATTTGGCTATACACATAACACAATTGTTCTTGAAGGATATAATCAGTTTTTTTTGTATTATATATGTGATTGTCCGAGTTAGTTTACGCACACCTCGACTAACGGGACAACCCACCTGATCTTATAACATATGGATGTCAAAGAAACTTATAAAAAACTAGTTCCTAGGTGGGTGGTCACCAAGCATCGAACTCATGATTTTCTGGTTTTCCAATACTCTATTAACACTAGATCAACTCATGATATATCAGAAAATGTCATGACAAGTTCTGAAATAGTAAATTTTGAGTTTTGAACTTTTCTCAATCTTACTTTGGTCCTTACTTGCAAGTTATGTTCATTTTTAATCTATCCATGATGGTGTTTATCTATTTTTTATTATGATGTTTGTAAGATCACGCCTCTGATAGAAAGGGAAACAAAAAAACGAGTTGTTCAATCCGTTATAACTTCATATAAATGAATATTTTATGAGTATCTTTGACACCAAATATAAAAGATTCAGACAATAGTTTTGTGAGATTACTCGAGCTATGCGTAAGTTGGCTCAGCCACTCATGAATATAAAAAATACCATGATCATACTATTGCAGTGATTTCATCATTGAATTGTAAATATGTTTGGTTTTATTTTACAGGAAATACGAGAGCTTGCAAGAACACCGCATTGAGGCTTGAAGAACTGAAGTTTGAGCAATACAAGCTTACGGTTGGGCCTCATCTCTCTGATGATGTCAAACTGCAAATGCAAAACTCTCTTGAGAAGATTACAACTTTAGAGCACTAATTGATTCTATTGGATTGAATATTCCAGTAGATGATTTACTGAATTCATACACATTTTCACTGCTTACTGAATTCATACATATTTTATTTCAATGCATTAAAGTCCTTGTTTAATACTCATCTAAATTTTTTTTTTTTTTTTTTTTTTTGCGCTCAAGTCTTCTGCAGCCCTCACTTGAGTGATGTTTTTGGATTACATGTTGAGTTTGTTGATTTATTGACTTTTAATAGTCTTATGGTCTCTCGGGTCCAGGCCTTGAGACTGGTGCGTATGTTCCAGAGTCTATAATGAAGCGAAGTTTCAATACTATATTTTTAATCGTGTTTACTGAGTTTTAAACTTTCATTTGTTTATGTCCAAGTTTTTGAAATTTCAATTGGGATTGAACTTGTAATTTTACTTTCTATTTTCTTTTCAAATAAAAAATAGAAGGTAATTAAGGCAAAAAATTGAATGCTTTGAACAAAGGAACAATTGATTTAGGGCTGTTTGGTGGTGTGGAGTTGAGTTAATTTGTATGTGGAATCAATTAATGTAGCTGTTAGTCTGCGATGTGGAGTTAATAAATTATCTGTGTTTTGAGCGTTGTTTTATAATCTTTTGTTCAACTATTCAATTGAATTTTTTTTATAAATAAACTATTCAATTGAATTATTAATAGATATCTCTTTCTAGAATGTTTCAAAAAATTTATATATATATATATATATATATATATATAGAATTGATCCTCACCAACTAAGAAAGTTCTTTTCATCATCCATTTCTTTTACAAAATAGCCATGATGACTTTCATTTGTGGCTAATATGGTTGTAGTTCATCTACTTTTCCTCTCACGTTTTTATTATCTCTAATTTTGTTTTACTTATTTTTTGCAACGTACATTAAAAATATTGGTAATTGACAATCTTATGTTTTTATGGAAGAAGAAGATTTTAGTTTTTTATTATTATTATTATTATGATTATTTCTCTAAAATTGGATACTTAAAAGTTTAAAGACTTAAATAGAAAAAACATAACATAAAGGATAAAATGACATTTTTACTTACAAAACATAATTTAATTAATTCACCTGAAATATTAGTCTAATTTAAAGAGGTCATATCGAAAGGGTCAGTGACTTGATAATTTTATTATTTGGTAAAAATTCAATTCAATATCATATTCACGTGTTCGATCCATAGAATAAGTATTTTGTTTTCATTTATTTGAGAGTAGTCGTTGTACCCTCTTTATAGGGTTTGTGGTCTCTCAATTTGTACTAAAAAAAATAAAAAATAAAAAATGTATAAAAAAAGTCATGTATCAAACCCTCTCCATCCCCATTCTTAACGGCCCTTTTTTCCTTTTTTCTTTGTTGGACTTAAGACTAAGGTTGACTGGCATGTATGCTATAACTGTTACAAAACTTAAGCAAAAATCTATAGTTTTCTTTAAAACTATTTACTTTTGCTCTAAATTCAGAAACTCGAAACGCCAAACCCAATCCAACACAAATCGAAACAATGACCATCAACAATTATGAAATGACCTAATGAAAAAAGTCCTCAAGAATTAAGAAGTGATTAATTCAATTTATGGTGGTTATCCAAAATAAATTCCTACGAATTTTCTTAAAATTTAAATATTGTAGAATTAGATGTTATATCCATAATATTAATTGTGTTGCACATTAACTGGTTCGTCAAAACAATTATAACAAGCAAAATGTTTTCAATCTATGGTAGTCATCTATCTATAAATTATTATTATTTTTTTTTTTTTTATAGATTTTCATGGCATCAAAATGTTGTAAGGTCAAACGGTATGTCCCATAACATTAGTCGAGGTGCGTGAAAATTGACCCGAACAATCACAGATATATATAAAAAAAAAAGACAAGCAAGATGTTTTTATTAATTTGTTATATCTTTAATTACAAAAGAAATGAACTAATATTTTGATTATCACCATGATCGATGCAAATAAAACAAATTAATTTGTGTAGTCAAATCATATTTATTTGTTTTTTTAAGGGAAGACTCAACAGATGTCTGAATCGTTTATAGTTGTTTCAAAAAAAAAAAAAAACGTTTATTGTTCCATTTGAATCAAATGAACAAGAAAGAGAATCCAAAGAAAATAAACTTGGGAGAAAAAAAAAAAAGAAAAAAAAAAAGCAAACTAGAGGATTTGCAAAACCAAAAGCTCAAACTTGAATAATTATAGTCAAAGTAAGAGAACATTTGAAAGAATAACTTCAAGATAGACAAAAAAATAAAAATAATAAAAAAAATAGAAAAAAAGGTGTAACTGTGATATGATAACACGCATGAATTAGGAGAAAAGTAACTGTATTATATGCTGAGTGATGTATATAACATGTGATAAAATAATATTTAGCTGACCTAACTAACATATTTTAATCGGCTTTCAATAAAAAAACTAACATATTTTAATCTGAATTCTCAAAAAAAAATTAATAAAATAAAATTTAACATGACAAAAAGCTTAATTAATTTTTAATTTAAAATCTCAGCACTTTTTTCTTTTTCTGTGGGAGAGTGGTAAATCTTCCGAACATGAATTATAAAAGACATAAGGGGTGAATTTAATGTAAAAGTCTTAAATAGGAAGGTTAAATGAGAGAATATGTCGATAGTTGATTACTATAATTGAACTCATCATCTCTTAACTCTCAAAACCCTCTTGATCATAAATTATTTGATGATAGTTATAAATTAATTTTTGTTTGTATTTGCAATATACAACTACTTTTAAAAATGAAAATTTTAAACATGAAAATTCAATTAATCCCACATCAAACCCTCCATATAATTCTACATTTGCTTTCAATACAAATTGATGGAAGATCGTACGTAGGAGTATAACTCCTCTCAAATAAATGCAAGTCAAATAATAATTCTCGAGATGTTGATAGAATTTACCATCAAACAAAGAAAACCTTTCAGTCCATATAATTCAACATAAAACTTATCACTCAACCATAATGAGCATAAATTCTCAAACCATAGTTAATTAACCCAACTACAACTAAAATCAATATTTAAATGAGTAGATAATTAACCGACTACTATTAATCCTTTTACTCATTTCTACAAATCCAAACATATGGTTGACAACTAAGTGTCAATACACTGGGAGAAAAATACAGTAGGACAACCATTTCTACCGTTGATACAACGCGCAGCTAAGATTCAACATTTTACTCAAAAAGTAATACTTAGGTCCTTGCTAATAAAGACCCAAGTCATACTTATCTATCTTTATAGCTACATATTTTTTAGCTTAGATTCTCACTATATTTCTAAGCACAAAAATATATAGCTATAAAGAAAGATAAGTATGTTTGGATCCATTTAACAGTACTAAATAGAAGGGAAAAAAACAGCAACTTTGAGTTTCATATACATTATCATACATTTTAGGCGTAGAGATTTTAATTAGATCATAGAGTCAGTTATCTCTTGATTGGTTTGACCACCGCCACCTCGACTTCTCCGAGGTCGAGGAACACGTCTGCTAAACCTGCCGTTCCGCCCCTACAAAATAACAATTCCATACTCATATGAAACTTTATTATATATGGAATTAAATTTTAAATTCATTGATTAAATAGATTCTAGAGTAAAATTATATACACATATATATACACTAATTTGACATTTGTTATACAGTTCAGTTTTAATTTTGTATTTTGAGACTTAAAAGTTCAAAGTGTATGAAATTAGTTACTTTTCAATCTCTGCCTTTCAAAAAAAAAAAAAAAAAAACTGATTGCTTAGAATTTTATTTATTTATTTTGTTAAAAGAATTTATCGTCCTTCTCTATAAAATTTAAAATATATATTAATATTTTTGTACTTATAATGTTAAAATTATAAATAGTATTGAATTAATTTTGATTAATGTCACCTTCAAATTGGTTAATTTAATTTAATTTTTTTTTAAGTACAAGGATTAAAAATTGAATAAAAAAACAAAAAAACAAAATTTAAAATACATGAACTAAAATTGAAGTTAAGTTAAGACACCAAAATACGAAGTCTATCGAATTCAAATTCGTTATATGATTAGATGTAAACCGATACCTTTGAGCAAAGCTTCCAAGATTCCTACTTTTGATAGGTAACTCATCTAAGAATTTAGGTGATGTTTCATAATCATTTAGTTTTAAATAAAAAAAATTAAACCTATTTTATTTTAATTTTTTCTAATAATTGAAATTCTAGTAAATAATAATAATAATAATAAATGAGCAGTAGTTAGCCCTCCCACAGCATATTTGATGTCACAAAATTTTTATTTCAACAACATATTTAAAAATAAATAAAAATTTTGTGGCATCAAATAGTGTCACATCCTTGCCTCTTTAATAAGGAGACAAGTATTTTTCATAATAAATTATAGTAATTTTTTAAAAGTAAGTTCTTTAATTATCATTCATAATTTAATTATAAACGATAAGTTCTTTAATTTCATTCAGACCATGACTTTTTTGAAAATATAAACGATATCAAAATAATGAAGATAAAAAAAAAGTATTTACAAAAAACCCTCAAACGGATCTTAGCTAAAAACTGTTTCTTTAGCGCAAAATCCAGAAGTAAAGAAAAATAGAGAAACTTACAGATCTGATAGCCCTAGAAGTTATAGCATCTGGGTCCGCCGCCGTGGGAGGCGGAGCAGTGCCGGCGGCGTAGGGAGCTTTTCCGGCGACGGCGGCGGTAGTTGATGAAAATTTAAACTTCATAAACCTCAAAATGGATACGAAAGATTGCAGGACAGAATCGCAAAAGGGGAAATAAAAAGTAATTTGCCTTTTCTTCTTCGCAATTTCACTTGAATCCTCCATTTCCTTTTTTTTTTTTTTTTTTTAATTTCTGCAAAAAAAAAAAAAAAAACTTAGAATTAAATCTCTATTTTTCTTCAGCTTTCGCCGACAAGGCTTTGTGTGGAGTGGTGTTGCTCATAATGCCCATTGCTATATATCGAGTTAGTGCTCTTTTTATTTTATTTATTTTATTTTTCTATGAATTTAATATTAATTCATGTGATTTGAGGTTTTATGGGAAAGTACTTTTCTACCCTTTCCTTTTTATATCACTTGTTTATTTCAGATAATAAAGTTCTCATTTGTGACAGTGACCTAGTCATTATTGCATATTTGTTGGATCATTTGTGCGACTAATGTAGGGTCAACCTAAAGTTTATTAATTGTTAGAAAAATAAACTTAAAAGTTTATTAACATGATGAGATTTTGTTGACGATTTGGTATTAGAACAGTGCAGAGACTTATAGGTGAATTATTTCTATATATATTCCTCTTCTTTTTGTTTTTTAACAAATTTCTATAAATATTCATGTCCCATGAAAATGTGAGAATACTTTTTTAGTTTCTATAAGATATGTAAGGTATTATCGGCTTTTTAATTCAACAACAATCGAATGTTAAATATGTAATCTCTTTACTATTAAGTCAAACAATTATGGCTCATTTTGGCGTGGATTACTTCTCTTTTCAAGTTTATTCAACCATAAATATTAGTTGGTATTTTATTGAAATAAGGTAATCACGCCCATCTCTAGGCCAGGCACCGGAGACATAAGTTGGTATTCCTCAATTTGTTAAACGTTATTAACTAGTTATATGTTATAATTTTCTTTTAAAAAATATTATTGTGCTCTATCAAGATCTATTGAACTTTATTATTATTATTTTTAATTTTTTTTTTTTATTAAACTTGTATTTAACAATAGAGTGAAATTTTGAATTTCAATTCATAACCTTTTAATCATTAGATATACATTGATGTTATTGAGTTGCTCTTGTTGGCATTTAAAAAATAAGTTAAATATTACAAATAATGTGGTATGAATATTAAGATATTGTTTGAAGTAAAAATAATGGGAATAATTGTGAGAAGGTGAGTGTTAGGGAGAAAATTATATGGAAACAAAAGATGAGTGAAAAAATAATTGTTTAGGTGTGAGGTGAAAAAAATAATTATAAAATAATAATAATAATAATTTTTTTTTTTTAACGAAGTGAATAATTATAATAAAAATAAAATTCTTGTTGAGACGGAAAAAAATTGATATTTCACAACATAATTATAAATTTGACATTTATGATCAATGAAAGTTTTAAATTATTTTTCATAGTTTTAAAAACTATAATATAGTCTATATATTTTGAAAAAAAAATAATTAGAATTTTGTTCTTTATAATTTTAAAAATTATAATTTAGACTTCATGGTATGATAAAACCTAAACTATAATCTTTAACGTTCATAATTATTCACAAATTAAATACGTGAAAACTTATTATCATGCATAAATTATATATTTTTATTCATTAGTCATGTTTAACTCTCTATTTTAATCGTTTGACACACAAATAACTAATTATGAATTACTTAACTCTTTAATAATTGAAATGACAATAACTATTTTTCACATTTTATCTAATTATATGAACTAAATCCTAATTTTGAGAATAAATTTATAAAAATTAACTTCTATTCAAACAATTGGAACCAAATTTATAATTTATATTATTTCATAATTGTTCTCATCTTGTTTGCCTTAGACATGTCACTTTATAGGATGAGGGAATAAATTAGTGGAGTTTTTGCAAAGAGACGACAAATATAAGAATATGTAAGGAATTAGTGTGCTTCGATAGACGACAACTCAAGTGGAGTTGGTCGCTCAACCATTATGACTAATTGAATTTTATATTTATTTAAATTGTAATTTTGATCCACATGCTTTCATTTCCATTCCAATTCTACCCTTTTGAAATTAATTTATTAAATTATAAAGGTGTCCATGTACTTTGGAAATCATTTAAATTTGACTTTCATGAATTTAAAATTTCACAAGTTTTTTGTGTGTTATAATTTTGTTACTTTTAAAAATATTAAATTCGTATGTACACTTTCATCAAATCTCACATGGGGTTGAATTCGCATTATTCGTCAAGCGTAAAAACTCTAAGGGAAAGGAATTCATTAAAAAAATGGTAAAATTAAAACTTTAAAAAAAACAAAGAGAAAAAAACAACCAAATCTGGTTCTGTTTTGATGGAAAGTGGTGTGGATATATATTAAACCCTTTTTTATTTAAAAAAAAAAAAAAAACTCTTTTTAAGAGCTCCCTTTATAAAACTCAGTACTGGCAATCCGGCATCAGTTTAGAAATGGTAAAATAAGGAAAGTATATAT
>JBBMKA010000001.1:4842440-4889883 GCA_037833695.1 Sechiopsis laciniata
GAAAAAAAAAAAAAAAAAAAAAAAAAAAAAAAAAAGATATATATATATATATATATATATATATATATTACTCTTGTAAGAAATAAAGTCATTAAATATATCTTGATATCGGTGAGTTACAATAATTTATATTCCATTGAGTAACTATATTAAAAAAAAAAAAAAAAGAAAAGAAAAGAAAAGAAAGAGAAGTTTAAAGCTTTCCATCTCTCTCTAAGTGGGAAGATGAGTGGGCAATTTCCCATTTAATTTATATATTGGATTCAAATGATTATATTTCTTTTTTAAAGAATTAAGACCTTAAAGTCTTCGCTCCCATTTTACCATGGAATGCTGTGCATTTAAAAATTTATAACGTAAAACTTCGTCTATAATTTATTTTAAACTTTCTTATTGTATTGAGTATTTATTTTGTTAAAAGTGAACGATAGTTTAATGTTAATTTTTGTTTATTTATTATTATTTTTAATCTTAATTATCATATCACGTTGATCTAAATATTGGAAATTCAAATCATACTAACTCAGTAATATTAATGTATATTTAATAATTCAAATATCATGAATTCCGTAATTATTGAACTAAAAAAAGTAGAAATTCCAATCTATTTACTTTAAATATTATTGAACTACATGAAATATAGTTAATATATTATTAAAAATATATAATTTGATGCGTTTTAACAATAGGAAAAATAGTTGAAATAAAATAATTATATAAATTTTAAAAAAAATGAAAATAATTTCTCTTCATTGCGACATAACGACATCTATAAAAGTTTTGGAGGGGCTAGTTATCAAAGAATGTGAAAGGTTTGCTAGGTAGAAGAGGGTTATCCCAAGATCGATTTTGGTCGAATTAAATATTGTGAAATGACGAACTTTCAAAAAATTTATTGAATTCAACAATATGGTTAATGACATTAAATTTGTAGTTCTTATTATTGGAGGTCTCTTTAATTTTTAATAATTAGGATGCTAATAAGTAAGGGTGAACATGAGATGAGTTGGGTTGGGTTGAGAGAATTTTCAACTCAACCCAAATTTTTGGGTTGATCAATTTTACAACTCAACTCAATCCAATTAAAGAGACAACCTAACATTTATATTTTTGGGTTGGGTTTAGTTGAGTTATCGGGTCTAATAATAAATTATAAGTATAAATATCTTTTTATTAAATTAGTCCTACATTATACATAAACAAAATACAATCTCCAATTAAGATAATGAAATGAATATAAATATACCATCATGGTTCATATAGAAGATTCTAATTATAAAATATAAAACAAATAGATAATTAAAGCAATAAAAATGGATGACATAATTCGACCTTCATAAAATAAATATATAATTAAAACCAACAAGATATTTTACATAATCTGACTATATATTTTATCATAATATATAAATTATAAAGATTTGAAAAAATATTAAAAAATATGAGAAATAAAAAGTCTAACAATAATAATTAAATAAAATAAATATACTCATATATAATTATGTTATAAGTAAAAAAAAAAAAATTTTTTAAATTAGATAATAATTTCGGATTGAGTTGGGTTAATTTTAGACCAATCATTGACCCAACACAACCCATAAACATTTCATGATTTTGAACCAAACTCAACTAAAAAATGTTTTTAACTCAATCCAACCTGTCAAATTGGGTTGAGTTGGTTCAGATTATCCGAGTTTCGGGTTGTTTGAACACCCCTACTAATAAAGTTATACATTCTAGTGTCGTCAAATCTAGACCTTTTTTTGGCAACAATGTCTAATATCTCTTAATGTATCCTTAGAAGTTGTTAGTATGACTATGTGGCCTCGTTAACATGATCTATGATTAAAATAATTATAAGAAAGTACTTAAATATTTTTTGAATAAAAATATGAATATTTAAGTCATTAAGCCACTTAGTATATTTTAAGTATAGAAAGATTCAAATCCTCCTCCAACAAAGGACTGAGATGGAATAAACAAAAATAAGAATAAATTATGGATTAAAAATTAGATTTAAACTTAAATATTAAAACCATTAAATTAATTTTCCATAAATAAATCTGGAGGGAAAATGACCTCTTCCCTCCCATTTTCCTTTCATTTCCCCTCTCTTCTTCCTTCCCATTTTCACTCTCTTCTCATCAGAACTTCACCACAAAAAGCTTCTTCAAAATCTTCCTCTTCCAATTCCATTTCAGGTAATCAATCTATTTTCCTTTTCATTGTATTTCAATTCTTACAGTTTTTCAATCGATTGTGGAACAATATCGCCATGTCCGATGAAAGCAGAAATCGCGCCGGAAACTTTTCCGGCGGATTTTTCCGAAAGGAAACCGCTGCCGATTGAAGTTCTTACTAAAATAGACGAGTATTGCTGAATAGAATTTGATTTCTAGTAGTAGATTTGTTAGTCGATTATACTCTGTTTGTATGTATTTGATCGAGTTCCGATTAATAGCGATGAAATTTGTTTTGAGATTTAGGTTTTGTTACTGGATTATACACTGTTTGTATGTCTTTGATCGAGTTTTGATTATTAGCGGATGAAATTTTGTTTTGAGATTTAGGTTTTGGCGGTGTTCATTTGAATGATTTGATTTGTTTTTCTTTTTTTGGATTGGATTTTGAAACTGAGTTATTGTTGTTCAGCTTTATTGGTTGAAGAGTGTGAGAGTTTTTTTGAAAAGTGAGCCTGGAGTTGTTATTTTGTTTTGATTTATTTTGAGAGATAGAAGACAATGGGGACTGAGGATTGAAGTTTGTATGTGCATTATTGCATTGCAGTGTTTAATAGTATAAAGGAATATGATCAGCCAGATGGTATGGGGTACTTGGTTATGTCAGAATGGTTTATTTATTTTGATACAGTCCTTTTTATTTTTATTTTATTGGTTTTTTTTGGGGGGTCAATCATTGACTTGAATACTATCCATTGATTCAGAAGGAACTAATGAGAGCTAATGTACCAACTAACTTGGCATACAAAATATAATTTGTAAGTGGATATATTTCTTTTTTGACCCAAATTTATTTATGCATTTATAATTTTTTTTTTTTTTTTTTTAATATCCTTGACTTGTTCGTGTCAGTTTGTGCACACTTCGACTATTGTCTTTTTTTTTTTTAATACACATCTTGACTATTGTCACAGAACATACTGCTTAATCCTACACAATATTTTAGATGTCAAAAAAACTCTAGAAGATTAATTTTTAGATTGATGACTATAATAGATTGAACCTTTCACGTTTTAATTTTCGAATACTTCTTAATCACTAAGTCATTCCATGATGATTTGTATTAAGTATAAACTATTAAACTAGTGAATTTGATTATATCATTAGTATGGAATTATCATGAAGTGATTTATTGGTCAAGAGTGTTATAAGTAGTTAAAAAATAATGAATTCAATCCATAATAACTACGTATCAAGTAAATTTAACAATAACTTAATTTAACTAGCATCATGCATGTGCTATGATTCAGAATTCATGATTACTGTTGAACTAAAAACAATTCTAAGAGTAAGTGGTGCTCATAAATTTTGTATAGTTAGTTAAAAATTTGCTTAGTTGAAAAATGAATGTTGTGTCAAGTTCCTACACACTTGAACTGTTTTAACATTTTATTTGAAATCTCTAGAATGCCTTTGTCAAATGGTTTGCTTTTTCTAACTTGAGATTTTGTTTGCACAAGACGTTTTCATTTTACAATGGGTTTTGCTGTGTTTGGTGATAACTCTTTATCATTTATTTGTTATAATGGCACTTCTCCCAATTATTTAACTCCAGTTCCAAGTGTCATTATGTATACTAATTGTAAAATTATTTCTAACAATAATCTAGCCAACAAGGTCGTTGTTTTAATATATATATATATATTTAAATCTTCTATTTTAAATGTTGCTGAATAAAAAAAAAGTATATATTTGTTCATATTGGGAATTGCAGTTTAATATAGGTTTATTTCAATGCTAGCGTTTTATTTTCTTCTCTCTTTGTATATCTGTGAAACGTTAGTTTCTCTATTGGTAAGAATTCATAATTAAAACTGTTTTATTTTACCTATAAGATTAATTCATTAACTTATATGATTTTCAAAAATATATAAATAACAAATATGGAATAGAATCTTAACTTCGTATGATTATTGTATCAAAAGTTCCAACATTTGAGTATAGAAATTTGAACTTCCGATGTGTTATTGGAACTATGCGTACTTTTTGATGTTTTTGTGTTTATTTTGTCTAAAAATTTCATGCATACATGCATCTACTATTTTGACATTAGTGAATATATGGGCATATATGTACTTTCCACATAAAAAGCAGATATGCTGTTTCTTTTATTTTGAAAGAATATATTATTTCAATTGATTCGCAGTGCACGTGGGATTTTTATACTTGGAAGAAAAAACTTTGAGTTAATAATTTTGTATGCTTTTATATTTGTTTGGTTGTGAATTCTAGAGGGCTAAGTGGACTTGTATGTATCTGTCTTGTTTTGTTTGAAATACAATTTTGGTCATAAAGACCAAAAGAAAATTAGAGCTAAACTTAGTGTCCAATCTTGTTGTCCTTCAGTGCCAACTCTTCAAGTCCCACCCACTCAGCTTTCGTATGGTCACATGGTGGGTCGTATCGAAAAGAAAAAAAGATTTAACTTTTCGATTTCCCATGGTTTAAAGAAATCAAAAAAAAAGAAAAAAAAAAAAAGTAGTAAATCTTGGATATATAAAAGTCGAAAGATAAAGTTATCAATCATCGAAACGCCAACAAATAGATCCATTTCTTTTAGCCGTCCCTTTCCGTCTGCTCGTCCCTTCTCACCCCCTCTCTGGTTGCTTTCTTTACTGCTACTTATCTCTATACCCTTATGCTGCTACCACGTTATGAGAAAAAGCAAAAGTCTGAAAACCATCTATTCCTCCATCATTTTCATTTACTCCCTCTCTTGACATTCTACTATTTGTCAATATGTGTGTTTTAGGTAGTAGGCCATAGCTGCCACTTAGTAAGTCATTTCTGCTTTTCTAAGCACAAATATATGTCTCTTTCTTTAACCCGGTGGAGAGCGTCTTGAAGAACTAAGAGATAATGAATTTAATTCATGATGGTCACATACCTAAAAATTAATTTCTTATAAATTTTTTTTTTATATCTAAATGTTGTAGGTCAAACGATATGTCTGGTGATAATACTTGAGATGCGTGCAAGCTGACCTGGATAGTCACAAATATATATATAAAAAAAGGCTCTCCCTTTTCTTGAGTACAACTGATGAGAATTACACATTAAAAATGTGAGGAAACTTCCTAACATTTATAAGATAGGTGTCTCCAAGGGGTGGCGTAGTGGTTGAAGACTTGGGCTTTGAGGGTATGCTTCTCTCAAGGTCTAGAGTTCGAGACTTACTTGTGACATTATTTCTTTGATGTTTTTGGTGCTTGGCCTAGGACGGGCGTGGTTACCCTTGTTAAAAAAAAACATTTATAAAATAGGTGTCATACTCTTTTCATTACCAATTAGTTTGTGATGGATAACATAGTATCTAATATAGTATAGAGTCGATAAAACCCAAACAAATATTTTAGTCTAATAAAATAAAATTGAGATTTGACTAAAAAACGATACAACATTAAAAATAATGAGAAAACTTTCTAGCATTTATAAAATAGGTAGACTCTTTCCTATAGTTGTGGATCTATGGTAGATGTCAGTTAGTGTGGGCCCACCACAAATATATGTCTCACTCTATATACAATACAACTTGGTATGAGCGTGCATGTATATATTAGTAAAATAAAAGGTGATCAAAAGTACTCGAGCATTATTACATTACATCGTATTTTATTTCCTTTTTTGGGTAAACACTTCAAACTCAAGATTCCTGCTTGGTTGTTTCTGTCTTCTAATTTCGTCTTCTTATTCATTCCTAGCTTTTGTTTGCTCTTCCAACTCCTGCACTTAAGAGTCAGACTCCTAGGCAAGCGTAGGAAGGTACAAACATATTTTTGTAAACTCAGGAGTTGAATTCTTTAGCTTCTTCTGCTACTTTTTTTTTCCTTTCCTATTCATTGTTCTAAATGCTACGCGTTCCATTAGAAGCTTTTTTTTTCTTGTTTATGTAGGCTGTGGATTTCTCTTTTTCTTGTTTGATCGAATGTTTCCATGCAGTTTATACACCAAGTGGAGAAATTTTAAATTGTAATTGTTGGAAAAAGAATGGAAGACGAAAACCTAGATGCTTCTTTAAACAAAGCCCCCTCTGTTTCTCAGGTATAGAAAACGAAATTAGAACTTAAACTCAACCCCGATGCTTCTTTTCTTCAAGATTTGAAGATTTTATAAAAAAATATTACAGGTGGTAGAGGAATTGAAAGAGCTATGGAGTATGACCTTACCGGTAACTACCATGAACTTCTTGGCATTCTTCAGGCAGGTGGTTTCTGTCTTGTTCTTGGGCAGAATTGGAAGCTTGGAGTTAGCAGGTGGTGTTGGAATTACTTTTAATTAATTTATTTTTCAATATTAATTATTGTAATTTTCCATATTTAGTAGCCCATGATTTCAATAACTTCCCACCCCTTTTGTAACCACCCATAATTTTATTGGTAGTATTATAGTCAAAGGTTTGGACTTTGAAGGTTCATTAAGATCTCAGGTTCGAAATTCATATGTGACATTAATTTGTTGATACTCTACGTGTCGATGTCTCTCGGTGCTTGACCGAAAGACGGGCCTGACTACCCTAGTTTCCAAAAAGAATAATTTGAGTCAAATACCGATTTTTAGAATCAAAACCGTGCATGACAATGGAGTTGAATTGGATAACAACCAATCAACCAAGTTAACATGTCATCAATCCTTTTGATAGTTGATTTTATTCTCTTATTGGTAGAGATTAACTGACATTGAATCTAACAGGTGGTGCACTAGCTATAGGATTTACAAATATCACAGGATACTCTGTTATGGTGGGTTTAGCAGCAGGGTTGGAACCCATATGCAGCCAAGCTTATGGTAGCAAAAATTGGGATCTTCTCTGTCTTTCTCTGCAACGCATGATCTTAATCCTCATCGTTGCAACCATACCCATCAGTCTTCTATGGCTAAACCTCAACAACATCATGGTATTTCTAGGCCAAGATCCACAAATCACAAGAATGGCAGCTATTTACTGCATCTATTCTCTTCCAGACCTTTTAACAAACACCTTGTTGCAACCATTGAAAACATTTTTAAGGTCACAAAAGGACACGAAATCAATGATGTATTGCAGTTTAGCAGCAGTTGGGGTTCATGTGCCACTGAACTACGTGATTGTGGTGGTGTTTGGGATGGGAATACGAGGGGTGGCGATTGCTTCGGTGGTGACGAATTTGAACATCGTGGGATTGATGTCAGGGTATGTTTGGATGTGGAGGAAGAGAGGGGAAATGAGGTGGACGTTGAAGGTGGGAGAGGTTTGTGGAGGGGTGGGGCCGGTTATGAAATTGGCTGTACCGAGTTGTTTGGGGATTTGTTTGGAGTGGTGGTGGTATGAAATAGTGACAGTTTTGTCTGGTTATTTGTCAAATCCAACGTCGGCTGTGGCGGCTACTGGGATTCTCATCCAAACTACTAGCATGATGTATACACTGCCCTTGGCTCTCTCTGGTTGCGTCTCTGCGAGGGTATGTTTTCCTCATCAATCTCTCTCTTGCTTTTTGTTTGGCTTTTTGTTTCTTTATCTATCTTGTATTTGCCTTTTGCTATTGTTATTGCCTTTGCTTATTATGCTTACACAGTGTTTGTGCCACCAAGAATAAAGAGAAAAATGGAAATGGGGATGATTTTTCGTGTTTGGGATACCGGAAATCATTCCTCCCATAATCACATTTTCCAAAAATCATTTTTTTTATTCTACCTTAACTACTTTTTATTCTCTTTCTAACAACTTTTCATATATCACACCATTCTTTTTTACTCACATCATATTCAGTATTTTATTTTTCTCATAATTATTATCTTTATCTCAAACACAAATAATTATTCTCCACATAATCATTACTTTGATCCTAACACAAATAATCATTCCCCTTCCTATTCTCTTCCTCATTATCATTTTTTCCTTAATTATTACCATTTCTCTTGCTCCAAACACACCCTTAGTTATCATGTCATACAAGGCAGAGTAGTTATATTATATGCTTGTTTAACATTTGTGTCAATTGTATAGTTTCTCTGCCATAGTCTGCTCATGACCAAGTTGTAAAAGCCTTAAATTGAGTAAGGTTATTGACAAATTAGGTCATTATGTTGTCTTGACCATCTTGAATTGACCTAGTATTAAAGTGGTTATAGGTTCAATCAATGATGGTCAACTACCTATGAATTAATTTTCTACGAGTTTTCTTCATACCCAATTATTGTAGAGTGAGACAGTTTGTCCCGTAAGAATAGTTGAGTACTTGAGATGTGCATAAATTAATTTGGACACTCACGTATAAAAAGCAAAATGTAAAATTCCTACGAGTTTCATTCACATCCAATTGTTGTAGCGTGAAATAGTTTGTCCAGTAAAAATAATCGAGATATGCATAAACTGATTCTTAAACACTCACTGATAAAAAAAAAAAAATGTAAATTTCCTTCACATCCAATTTGTCCAATTATAATAGTCGAGGTGCACATAAATTAACCCAAACACTTACGGATAAAAAACAGAATGTAAATTTCTCCTTGATTTCCTTCACATCCAATTGTTATTGAGTGAGACAATTTGTCTCGTAAGAATAGTTGAGGTGCGCGTAAATTGTCCCTGACATTCACGGATAAAAAAACAAAATGTTAACTTCCTACAGATTTCCTTCGCATCCAATTGTTGTCTAGTGAGACAGTTTATCCAGTAAAAATAGTTGAGGTACACATAAATTGACTCGGACGTTCCTCGATAAAAAAAGAAAAAAAAAAAAAACAAAATGTACTCCATATCTTAAAAAAGTCTTGGAGATAGCTTAGTGCGTATTCCCATTTTAGATTAGACCTTAGTGGTTCTTACTCTGGAGGAGGTCTCCGTCCACCACTGCTCCTGCACGGCACGGGTATTTCTTTCTTTAGGTACAACACTCTCCTTTCGGTGTGTTTTGACAAATTGTTTTGCTCAATCTATCTTCAGCTCAAAAGCACCCATCAGTGAGCTATCACGCACTCTTGAAAGAGTGGTTGTGTTTTCTCTTATCAACTCCTCTTGTTATTTTGAGGTCTTATTTAGTACTCTGCTTTTGGACTTGCTGAATCAATGCTTTACTAATTCCAAACCCAGTTTTGTGGTTCATATTTCCAGCTGTTTGACTCCAGTAAGGCCTCTGTTCTTCCAATTGAGAAAAAAAGGGGAAAATCTTTTGTTCATCATCTCGTTTAGGGGATGTTTGTGGCATGGGTATGAAATGGGAAGAATGTGAATGAAAATGATTCACGGTGTTTAAGCCACTGAGAATCATTCTCTCCATAATCACTTTACTACTATTTATTTTTTGTATAACTTTTTATTCTCCTTATAACAATTTTTCACTCGCATCATACTCATTATTTTATTTTCTTCTTATCATTCATTTCACCGTGAACATAAATAATCATTCTCTCCGTGTTCTTTCTTTTTACTCCAAACACAAATAATCATTCTCTTTCATATATTCCGCCTAATTCTCATTCCTCTCATAAACATTTTCATTCTCCTCCCAAACATCCCCTTAGTAGTAGGAGCTGGATTCTTTAGTTGCTTTTTTTTTACCAATCCTCCTTCCTTCAATATCTGGAGATTGAACTAATTATGTATGGGTGATTTCGATTCAGTTTTTGTTGCTCTTGCGCTAAAGCGACAATTGAACCGATATCTTCGGTTCGATTTTTATATTGATTCTTCTATAAAAAATTGAACTGAAATGATATATTTTGATTTTTTAAAATATCAAATCGAGTGATCTAATATTATTTTAAGAAATTGAAAATTCACTAAATCGATTTGGTTTGGTTCGGGTTCGTCCGTCTTCGATTTTTTCTTTCATCCTATAATTATGAGTGATGGCATGTAAGGGTCTTACACAGCAGCCTTCTAAGTATGAATGTAGTATGGGAGGGAAATAATCATGATGCAATGTTGGCGTTGAAGAACTGGGTAGGAGGTGTGTGAGCAGGGTAGCACGTGTGTGGAAGGACAGAAGTTTGTCTCACCGATGATTGATAAAGGTGTGTGAAGGTGGATCCAATGGCCAACTTTCATAGTATTATGATGCCTAAATTTTTTATTTTTTATTTTTTTGACTTCATTATGATGCCTAAATTTTATATATATTAAAATACTATCTTAGTGTTTAAAATTTGAAAAATCTTATATTTTATTCTCTCAATTTTAAAATTTTAATTTTAGTTTTTTATTTTTAAATTTGTTTCATTTTGATTCTTAGACTCTTTTTAAAAAAATTAATCTTTAGAAGAAAAAAAATTCTTTATTTTTCTTTAAAAAAATATCTTTTTTTTTTTTTTTTTATGAAAGTATAAAAATTAAAATTAAATATTTAAAAATTTAAAAATCAAAATGAAATATATTTAAAAATTTAAGATTAAAGTTGAACTTTTAAAAATTTAAGTTTTGAGACCAAATTGATATTTTAACTCTTATATATAATCATTTAAAAATTTGGATAGCAATCAACATTTTGGATGTTTATCTGGTTTATGTTTGAAAAATGTTATTCAAGTTAGATAAGTTTTGTTCAAACATTTTGAAGGTTTTATGAGTAAAATTTTCAAGTATGAATGTGCAGTTCTATATTTGGCTTATGTATTGATGTCATAAAAATTAAAAATATATATAAATTTTTATGACGCCCAATAATTTTACATAAGTCAAATATTCATCTGTAGGGGAGTTTTGATACACCATAACTTGTTGCTTTGCATCTCTGCCAGCGTAAGCTTCAAGTCCATCCACCTTTCCTTTTTCACTAAATTTCTGGTATCATAATAGCATAGAATATATTCTTCATACTGGTATCTAATGTGTGTTCATAGGTTCATTTAGTTGGAATTAAGTATTACAGGAGTACTAGAACTTTCTACTATTTCTTTAGTATTTTTTCTTAGGATAGCTTCTAGATTGTTGCTATTTATATCTTTTAGGTTTTTATTTTATTTTATTTTTTTAATTTTATAAAGAAAAGTGGTAAAGAACCTTCTAGAATATCTTGTTTGTATTTAGTGGTAAATAGTCGTCTTTAACTATTCATCAGACCTTTAATTAAATTCTACATCGGACCCTCATCAAACATATCATTCTTAACCACTATTAATATTAATTTTCAATGTTTTCAAAAAAAAAAAAAAAAAAAATATATATATATATATATATATATATATTAAATGTCAACCATTAAGATTACTTTCTAAACAAGTAGTTAATTATCTCAACTATTAATAATCATTCTACTACACTTTTTTTATTCTTTTTTATCAAATCCAAATACACCCTTGCAAAAAGAACATCTCTACTTTAGTATACTTATTACGAACTTTGAACTCAACAAATGTGAAATTCACTCTGAAAATAAAGTATAAAAGATTATATAAAAACTATTTAAAGTCCATCCAAATGAGAGGCTTACCATTTTAGCCAAAAGAAAAGTATTCTAAAAAAATTGGTGAAAAAGAAAAGGCTCACTTTGACTAACAAAAAAAGTTAGTAAAATAGTTTTGCCAAGACCACCTTAGAAACCTAGTAAATCAACAATATTATTCACACAATTTACGAAAATAGTTCAATTACAAATTGAGCCCTTGAACCTTGGTTAAGTTAAGATTTTAGAATAACCCTAAAACAGTTTGGTTCAATGAAAGAAAAATCCAACGCAACAAAAAAAAAAAAATATAGATTGAGCTAAGAGTAGGATGATTGATAGATCAATTTTAAATTTTGAATATGTTCAAATATTAATCTTATAAATGATAAATACTCTTTCCATCTTCAAAGTGAACATTTTTAACATCAATAAGAGTGTGTTTGGAGCAAGGCGAATGATAATGATTAAGAGGGAAATGGTAATGAGAAGGAAAATAAGAAGAATAATGATTATGGAAAAATGATTATTTATGTTTGGAGTGAAGGTAATAATTATGGGAATAATAATTATTTGTGTTTGAAATAAAAGTAATGATTATGGAAAAAATAAAATAATGAATATGATATGAGTAAAAAATAGTAATGTGATATATGAAAAGTTGTTGGAGATAGAATAAAAAGTAGTTAGAGAGAAAATAAAAAAAGTAATTATAGGGAGAATGATTTTTGGTGGCCCAAACATAGGAAATTATTCTCATTACCATTTATCCTCTTATTCTTGGTAGCTCAAACATTCTTTAAATGATCATAACTCAACCCAATACATGTGTACCCATGTCACTTTTTATGGGGAAGTGTTCTTGGTATCACTACACCATACACAAGGGAGGAAGTAATTTGATTTGTGATCTTTGTTATAAATGGTTAGACATGATGTGACAACTGAGAATAAAAATAGCAGGCACTTATATTGTTGTATTTATCCCATTAAAAAGAAAAAAACTAGTTCACTTGGAAGAAAGCTTGTGTATGAATCCTGACCGTTGATTTTGATCCATTTTAATAATAAACGAGACAGGTAGGGAACGAGCTGGGGAGTGGAAAGCCAAAGAAAGCGAAAGTAGCGGCAATGGTGGCTTTGGGATGCGCATTTCTGATTGGAGGAATCAACGTGACGTGGACGGTGGTTCTCAGGCGGACGTGGGCCAGCCTCTTCACTGATGACGTGTTGGTCAAATCATTGGTCTCTTCTGCTCTTCCAATCATCGGCCTCTGTGAGCTTTGGAACTGCCCGCAGACCACCGGATGTGGCATCCTACGTGGCACTGCCCGTCCTGCTGTCGGTGCCCGTATCAACCTTGGTTCTTTTTACCTTGTGGGCACCCCTGTGGCTTTGGGTCTGGCATTTGGGCTCAAAGTGGGCTTTGTTGGGCTTTGGTTTGGCCTGCTCTCGGCCCAGGTAGCCTGTGCTGTGTCCATGCTTTATGTGGTTTTGGTTGATACTGATTGGGAGGTTGAGGCTTTTAAGGCTAAGAAGCTTACTGGTTTGGAAATGGCTGCTATTTCTGCTGATAATGAGGAGGAAAGTAAGGAATTGCTTGATGAAAATGATCATCAACATTATTAAAGAGAATGGGAAGAAAAAACCCCCCCTTTTTTTTTAACTTGGCTACATAATGAGTCTCTTCTTTTTGGGTGTATAGTTCTTGATCTCCAAGGGGTGGATGTATGGTCTGTTTTTGGTTGGGGTAAGGGTTTGAATCAGTGCTACATTTTTAAGCTTGTGTTTTAATCTTGATTTTGATTTTAAGTTATAATTTAGTGGTTTCTTTGCTTTGAAGTCTTTGTGATTATGTGACTTTTAATTAAAGCTTGTTAGAATGGTAGAAATACAACTCATCTACCAAATATGGAACAAACTACTCTACTAGCATGATGATATAAGGGATTGAGATATTTTAGGTGATAAATTTAATTTATGGTGGTTACTTATTTAGGAATTAATTTTATACGTATTTACTTGACATTCAAATGTAGTAGAGTCCGGCAGTATGTTTCGTAATATTAATGGAGGTGTGTGCAAATTGGTCGGGTGCAATCACAAACATAAAAAAAAAAAAAACAAAAAATGATATAAAGGTGGTTGTGTTGACCATATAGCTATTACTCTCATTTATTATTGGTAGTTATTACTCTTGTTTCTTGAGTAAGGAACCAATGGAGATTAATATTCAATCCATATATAGATGCTTCAAATCCATATATAGATGGGTCAATTTGTTAGCTCTATGATATCTTGTACTTAAAATAATAGCATATGTACGACACGTTAGTGGATCGAGTCCAACGGCAATTGTGTATATTCGAAACCTCATCCTCTAATATTTATTTAATGCACCACCATAGTAACTTTTAAATTTAACAAACTAGATCTATGAATATTTACTATACGGTTGTTGGTCTTTCTTCTTCCAATTTGTACTCAAACAAAAATGATATTCATTAAATAACCACTTTTCTTAATTCAATAATAGGATGAGAGATTGAGACCTCTTATTCATAAGAACCACCTTAATAATTAGAAAAAATATACAAAATTTAAGCATCAAGTCTACTCAGCCATATCTTAAGAAATTCCAAAAAAAAATAAATAATAAATAATAAAACCCTTTAAAACAAGGCTTTTAATTTAGGGAATTTATAGCACCACTTCTGCCTCTTATATTATATTCTACCTCTTATATTATATTTGAAAAATAATTTAACATTGATTTCTATCAATGATAAAACTCAACCAGTAATTGAATGAGTTTATGACTGATTGAATTCTATATAAAATTTTATACTAATTGAATTCTATAGGTGACATAACTCAATTTGATCATACTACAAATGAATTAGTTTTGATTTTGTGGGATGAAAATATTTTGCCCTTCTAATTATAAATGCAAAATCCCCTTTAATTTAATAGGACAAAACAAATGATAATGTAGGATGAACGTTACAAGGATGAAAATGATTTCTTATAACTCTTATTTTAGTGTGAACATAATTACACATTTAATTAAATCAAGTTAAATAATCAAAATCCAAAGACAAATTTCAAGAATCCTATTTAATTTCAATTTGAGGAAGAGCATAAAGGAATAAGAACAAAAGTAAAATTTTCCAAATATATATATATATATATATATATATATAAGAGCAAAAAGAAATAGCAAACGAAATGATAAAGCAAGCCTACTCATTGATTCAAATTCCCAACAAAATCAAATTCTCCAGAAGCATTACCATTACCGGACTCAGATTCTGTTCATCAATCCTTCATTCCTCCGCCATCCAAATCAAACCGCTGGGGAATCTCACTTCCACTCGATCCCGCGACCACCACCGCCGGCCGCCCATGGCCGCCGCCGCTCCCTCCGCCGCTTCCGCGGCGGACAATCCTTCGTCTACCTCTTCTTCCTCCTCTAATCCGTTCATTTTCTCCCCCGATTCTCCCCCTGCACTCGCCCTCTCGCCCAACCAGATCAAGCTTTGTTCCGAAGCTCTTCAGGCCTTCAGGGAGAAGCTCCAGACGCCTAGCGTCATCAATCTGGAGTTCGCTCGATTGCAGGTTCGTGTTTCATTTTTTTTGGTTCTCTATTCGATGAACTTGTTGTACGATGTTGGAAATTTATCGGTGTTTTCATCTTGTTGTGGAATTGAATATTTGTAAGAGTTTATTTAGGTCATCTACTTGCTTGTTAATTGATTCTTAGGCTTTGGTCTTTGAATGTCTAAATGAGGCTCTAGTTTCGTGAATAGATTTAAGAGTTTTTGTTGATTTGATAACAATTGGATGCTTCAACACTGCTGCACACATGTCAGACACTCTGTAGCACTATAGATGTGCGTCAAACACTAGTGCTAAGTGGATACAAGTTCGATATCTGTAGACACATATGAAATACTTGTTAATCATAATCAATATACGGAAATAGTAACATAAGACAACGATAAAAAAAAATTGAGGGCGAAATGCATCCAAATTTTTATTTTTTATTTTTTGGAAATTGAAAAATTGGAGCTCTCCTCCACTATATTAGAGAGGTAATCACACCTATTCCTAAGCTAGGCATCAAGAGACATCGAAAAAATGGAGATACGGGAGGTATTTACAAATTAATGTCACAGGGAGGGGAGCACACCTTTAAAATTCAAACCTTTGACCAGTGTTTTAAAAGGTGTGCACCTAGCGCTAGTCGCACTTCTAGCGCCTCGCTTGTCCCAGGCGAGGCGCGCGCCTTTTGACACCTTACATGAAGCTTCGGGCGCCAAAAGACGCGTGCCTTGTGGGATTTTATATTTCCTTTGTATTTTTTGTGTTCTAGGTCCTATACTTTGGTTGAATATTATGTATGTTTTATATATTATTCTTGATTAAAACTTCATTTATGTCAATGAAAAGTTTTTTTATTGTGTATACACATATATATAAAGTTTTTTTGTGTTTTTTTATATAGTGCGCCTTGAGTAAAAAAGCCCTCGCCTTTTGGTGCGCCTTGTGCCTCAGGTTCCAGAGGGTCACTGTGCCTTAGTGCGCCTTGCGCTTTTTGAAACACTGCCTTCGAGTCCCCAAGGGGTGGCACAGTGGTTGAAGACTTGGGTTTTGAAGATATGCTTTTCTTAAGGTCTCAGTTTGAGACTCACCTGGGACATTACTCCTTCGATGTCTCTCGATGCCTGACCTAAAAACGGGTGTAGTTACCTTTGTTTCAAAAAAAAAAAAAACTGCCTTCGACTACCGCGCCACTCTTTGGGGACATCAAACTTATTTTATTGAGAAAGAATTTAACAAACTACTCATGAACTATGAAATTTATACATATACGATCACACATTCAAACTTGTAATTTGATCAATTAATATTTTATTTAAAAGAGAAACAACTTCATTCATTGAGGTAATGAATAGAGAGCACAATGTACCTAATACAAAAACTGATACAAAAAGATCAAAACACAGATGAAAAACACATGAGCGTGACAAGGATCAAATAGAAAACATGACTAGGAAAAGGCAGCCCAATTGATAAAAGTATCCTGAATAGAATAGTTTGCCAAGACCTTTGAAGATGTCGCCCATGTCGAGAAGTTCTACGGGCTGATTCAATTGTGGAAAACCATGGAAGTGCAAGTCTTGAAAAATAGGTTGGTTCCACCGCAACTCATAAAGCAGGCATTTGACAACATTAACCCACAAAAACCGAACCTTCTTCTGCAGCTTAGGGCCTAGGAGCAACTGATGAATATTATGGATAGCGCAACTGGAGAATGGCCAAGACAGGGTTAAGATATCAAACAACCCTTTCCAACAAAGAGTTGAATACTGACATGAAAAGAAAATATGGTTGCTGCATTCAGGGGCTAAGAAGCAAAGGTGACACATGGAAGTTGGCAAAACATGTCTGGATAGTTTCCTTTGAAGAACCTCTGATGAATTCAATATATCATTCAAAAGGATCCACAAGAACACATTAATCTTCTTGGAGCTCTTAGATTCCATAAAACCTTGTAAGCTTCTTTGTCCAGTGGAGTACTCGATGCCAAAAAGGTTGTGGCCGTCTTAGGAAAAATACGCCTGAAGCTTCTAAAGACCATGACAATGTATGGGGTGCATTCCCAAGGAGTTTTGAAGATAGCAAGCTGAGGAATTCTTAAAAAGTAATCGCCTCATCATCTTTAAGAAGCCTTTTGATCAATTAATATTGTAAGTGTTGCATCACACCCATGAATTAATAATTTGATAAATCAACTCCCTATACTTTGTTAAATGTTGCAATCAAACCCCTTTGTACATTTTTTCTTTTCTTTACTCTTGCAGATCTATTAATAGCAAGTGTGCTATTCTCTATTAATGTGTGAGTCACACTTGTGACATCCAATTAAATTGTAATTTACCATTAATTAAAATAAGTGACGGATTGTTACACTTAACAGAGTACAAGAGCTAATTGCAATAACAAATTACAGGGGATTAATCAAATTAAAATTTTATAAATGTGATAGCAGCACTTAGCGAAGTACACGGAGCTAATTGATCAAATTAAATGTTCATGGTTGTGATTGTTACAAACCATATAGTTCAGAAGTGGTTTGTACCGTTTTTTCTTTTTTTTAAGCATATAAATGCCTAAATTTGATTTTGAATTTCATTCTTTTATAAAATCATATACAGCTAAAAATATTGTATAGTTTAGTAATCATGTCCTTGCTATGTCTGCGTCTTGGATTTAAAAGAGAAAACGTGCAACTCTATTTATTTCTAGTTATTTATTTGTCTTGTATTTGTATCCACGCTTCTTAGGTTTTGTGTGATTTTGAGTTAATCAATGAGTTGGATGTTGTTAAGTCATTATTTCTATGTTCTAATTCTCATGAACTGTTGTGTCATTGTTGATTTAGGCCAAGAGAATAACTGCATCTGATATGAGGAGAAGTTGCTCTGTGGCTCTTGACAATGTCAACATAGATAAAAATCGTTACACAGATGTAATACCTTGTATGTTAGAATATACCGTTTAACCTCTGCTAATTTATTTTTCCTTCAAGTACTGAAAATTTGCATTATTAGTTTATCCAAATTGATAAATGGAATATTGTATCAATAATTTCAGTTGATGAGACTAGAGTTGTACTTGAATCATGTAAGGATTACAGACCTTCTGCCAGGGGTTATATCAATGCAAGCTTTATTAAGGTAAGTACAATTATTCATATGCTTCAACTTAGATAATTTTCCGGTTCAAGCATCTCTTCTGATTTTCTCCCCATTGTTTATTTGAACATTTCTAATGATTCTTTTAATATGCAGAGTTCCTCCTCAGAAAGCCTTTCTAAGTTTATTGCCACACAAGGTCCATTACCACACACTTACGAGGATTTCTGGGAGATGGTATTTCAGTATAAATGCCCTGCGATCTTGATGCTTACCCGTCTTGTTGATAATTACAGGGTACTATTCTGTATGGACATGACAATTCTAATTTCCGCAAGATTTCATTAAGATGCGATAAGTTTTCTGGAAAGCTATGAGTTCAATCAAATTATTGAATGCTAAATATTCTCTGCTTAATTGAAAAATGAGAGTTAGATGTTGTGATAAATTTTTTAAAATGCAGTGACTTATAATTTTTATTTATTTTTAGATGCAGCGGAAAATTTTAAATACAATGAGTTTCATCTCCAAAATATTTTATCAACTTTTCGTTGGCGGCTATCTTCTATTTCTACTACGGTCTCTTAAACATTTGATGTTTCTTGTTTGGCTCAAATATTTTTCCTCGCAGTGTTTTGAGAGGATTTTTATGTTTTTGAGCATCTGAGAAGCCATATCACAGGCTCAAGCTGTGTCCTAAGGTTTCAACTTACTCATGGCTCATGCCATCTGATAGGCGTTCGTCAACTAATTATTTTTGACTGAATGGCATCTGAGCTTGATGGTTAAGAAGATGAACTGAGTTTCAGTTTGGTTCTTTGGACTCACGTTCAATTCCGAGTAGGTACATTAAAAAAAACAATTTATTTCTGAACAAGAAAACTAGGGAAGTTTGAGAGCTTCTCACCCCTCCCAATTCTTACCGAGAAAGTCCAAAGAAAACATAGCAAAAACATGCCCCTACCATGACAGCTCACCTATATCAACTTCTATTGACCCTTCTGGAAACAAGGGTAGGCTGATGGTTCTCTCCACCTTGGTTCATAGTTTTCAAAATTCCTTCTTAACATTGCTTCATCTTCATCAATGAAATTGTTTCGTTTTCCAAACTTTGTCTTTATCACTAGAAATGTCAAGGCCAAGGAATCTTGGATCGTCAAGCTTGTTTTTTTTTATAATGCATAGGTGGTAGAACATTCTTTGTAACTCTTCTGGCATTCTTGCAAAATCTTGGTGTGATCTTTGGTGAAAAAACCTCTCTTCTTCTCTATAATAGTCTAAATTGGTGAGGTACTGTGGCATTTCTTGCATAACCTTGAGGATGATTTTGGTGAAGATTTTTCAGGTTCTGTCTCTTGGTTTCTTTGTGGTTGGATGTTATTTGGTTGAATAGATGTAGTATCCATTCTTGAAGTCAAGACCTTCATCATTTGATGAAATTCTTGTATGTTGACTCTCATTTATTCATGGAATCTTCCATCTTGTGGATGTGATGAGACACGGTTCTTGGAGAGATTATTTCAACCTCTTGTCCAGATCAAACTATGTCGTTCTCGGAGGTGGTGTCGGTCTTTCTTCCATCCATTACAGATCCCTTCGTCGAGGTGCTCTGACAACAAATTAGTGTAGAACAATCTTCTTGGTCTTGTAGATTTCTTGAATCTGTTTTTTTATTGAATGACCTCAATTACAACCTAGGGACCCATATTGAAAGGCTACAAACCAGCCTTTTACCCAAGGTAAACAAGTTTTACCGAGAGGTAATTATTAAAAGAAACTACTTGAACTTAAGGTAAAACAGAAACTCCGAACAGTAACAAGAAATTTAATTCGCTTGTACTGCTCAATTTATCTCTAAGACTTGTAACTCTTGTCTTTTCATTTCCAGTTTACAAATTTTCAAGATGTGCGTTGCTTTTGTTCTGCTATTTCTTTGATCCTCCTTAAGTTTCTTGGTTGTCTTAAATTGTGATCTATAACTATAAGTGCCTGACTTCTAATAATTTATGCAGATGAAGTGTGGAGATTATTTTCAGGCTGAGGATGGTCCTAGAGATTTTGGTAATCTAGTTATCGTCTCTAAATGGATAACATCTTCCAACTCCTCTCTTATACTGCGCAATTTGGAGGTGAACCATAAAGAGGTAATATCTTTACATGCTATTTCCATGTGTGTGTGGATAACTTCTCTAATTTGAAACATGAATACTCATGATGCATACCCTAATGCGGTTAACTTAAGTGTGGGAATAAAAAAGTTGGGGTTAGAAGCCATTGTGAATGGAGCGCTTGGGTGTCATGTAATACGTAATTACAGAGTCCATCAAAGTGATCGGTTGGGTTAGAATTAGATTGTGTTTGACATATTAGAGGAGGAACAGACCAATTGGGTCAGCATTAGCATGTGTGTGGCTGTGGGACCATGTAATGACTCGAGTTTTATATTGGTTCAACTAAAGGTGTTGACTCATGCATGCTCATAAACTTATTAAATCATAACACACAAGGCTTAGAAGTAGGATGCGTCATTTAGAGACGACAACTAGGGTTCCGGAAAGATTTGAGATTCTAAGTGTTGGCTAGGGTTTCTAGAATTTCCTCCTCTGACATGATGGTGAATTTATAGAAGAAATAAATGTATTGTATTTCTTCTATTCTAAATCAAAATACAAGGTCCTCTTATGTAGAAGAAACACCGTCAACCAATAAGGGAAAAAATCAGAAATAAATAATTAAAATACTCCACCAGTATTACAATAGTTTAAGAAAATCCCACATGAAGCATAACAAGGTCCAAGGATAAGGAATTATGAGCCCTCATGGTACATTATTGGCCTCATAGCTCAAATTTGTTAGAAATTAAGATAATGTGCATTCTCTCACTAGAGTATATATTCTTTTAGATCTGTTTATTTGACACTTCGTGGACCTGTTCTGTCCTTTGACTAAGCTCCGAGTTGCGTTTTTCTCTCCATTGACTTTGCAGTCAGAAGAATCTGTGGCTGTTTTGCATATTCAGTACCCGGAATGGCCTGACCATGGAGTTCCTACTGACACACGTGCTGTTCGTGAAATGTTGAAGAGGTTGTATCATTTACCTCCCGATCGTGGCCCCATAGTGGTTCACTGCAGGTACATGATACGACCACCTGACTTCTATATTGATATCAAAACGATAAGAAACTACGAGATAAACCAAGATTTAATAAGGCTTGGAACCTCCCGATCTCTAGAGAACAATTCTCTTGAGCCCTAAAGATTCTACTCAATATTTTGGATGCCTTCCTCATTCACATCTCCCCTCTATTTATAATTAAAAACCCTAACAAACTTCCTAACTAATTGCACATATGCCCCTCTAACTAATCCTATTTTAGCTAAGGCCCAAAACATATCAGTACAGCCTATGTTTATTATGGTACAGTTGATGTTGCTCGTTCACTTTATATGAGGTTATTTCTTTCTTCAGTGCAGGTATTGGAAGAACCGGAACATATTGCACAATTCATAACACAATTCAGAGAATCCTTATTGGAGACATGTCTGCTTTAGATCTTGTCAGCACTATTTCCACATTTAGGTCCCAGCGAATTGGAATGGTCCAAACAATGGTAGAACTAAACTTTTCAATTGTCCTAAATTTTTCGTCCATGCAAAGAGTAATATGCATAAGATAATATCACTGTTGCTGCATTGAAATGTGCATAACTCATGAAGTTTATCATTTTTTTCCTTTTGATGTTTCTTGTTACCTTGAATTGCAAGCAATTCACATGGTGACTTGCTTGGGTCTCTCAAAACTCAAAATTTAAATAACTAAGAGGCGATAAGTTCAATCTATGGTGACCATAATTTCCTATGGGTTCCTTGAAATCCAAATGTTGTAGGGTCAGACAGTATATCTCGTGACAATAGGCAAAAAGTGCAAAAGCTGAGCTAGACAGCCACGGATATCAAAAAAATGAAATCAAAATTTCTTGCAGAATCATGTGGTTCTTAATCATGCCATATTTTTTCTATCTCCTTATTCGCACACCCAAATTCTGTTTCTTCATTATTTTGCCTATAGTTGTGTGTCTTAAGGAATTTGAGTTTTATCATGTTCATGGAGTTGCAATCATTCAGTTGCTTGCCTTCCTCTTATTATTTTACTCTCAACAAACTTGCTCCCTTCTGTTCATTAGGATCAATACCTTTTCTGCTATCAAGCTATTGTTGATGAACTAGAAGACCTTATATCTGTTCCACCACAGAAGCTCGAAGCGGTATGGTTATTCTTGACTGCTCGCATCTCTACTCATTTTCTAGCTTGTTTAATGTAACGGCATATAGTTTAAAAATAGTAATATTACCTTCCCCTCCCTTTGTAATGTTATGGAGGATATCATTTCTGACCCAGTTCACTGCAAATCTTTTAACTGACAGATAAATAATTGACTATGTTCGGGGTCGGGACGGGATCGTGCCGTATTAGATGTATAAAGAGCTTGCTGGATTTTACCTCGCGGCATTGATGAAATCAGCAGCTGTGTTTCCAGGAAGTTCATTTGCTTGAGCAGCTGATTATGAACACTGTTAATTCTGGTCACAGTGAATGTACCAACCAACTAACTTTTTATTTTTTTTTCTTAAAACCTTTTTGGTGATCACCATTGATCATTTCGATATTCGCTTAAATTGAACAGAATTGGTTCAATTCTGAATCCAGTCATTGAATTTTTTATCATCAGGCAAACATTTGCCACCTGTTCTTAGTTTATTAAATATCCCTTGCTGAATATCATTGCAAGTTTCATCTCCTTTAGTTTGACCATGAATTACTTGGAAATATGGTTGCTTTTCAAGATCCTGTCTTTTAACATTGAAGCATATTGAAATAGAGGATTAGGCCGTGTTTGGGGTATCGATTAACTGTGTTTTAATTGCACTCTATTATAACAACAGTTATGATATACGATATTTGGGTTTTAGGTTATCATAACATTAGCTATAACAAACGATGTCCGAGATACATGTTATAATAAATAATTCATATTATAATAATCAGGGAAGAGAAAATGGTGAATTTTGAATAAAGGTATGGATTATATAAAAAGTGAATTTGGGATAGAAAACTTGTGGGTCAAGTTTGGGTTAATGTTATAATAACCCAATTTGCTTGCATGAATGTCATCATTTTCTAAAATTTAGAAAGGTAAGCACTAAAGATAGTGACAGGGTACATTCATTAATTTAGATTAATAAAGATGGGTGGATGAAAAAAGGCTTAAAATATGTTTTGAATATTTGTCTCATTAAATTATTTGGACCGTCTGCTCTTGTTGTATTGAAACTTTGATCTAAAAATCTTGTTATTGAACAAAACTTATTGAAATGGAGCCTTTGAAGTTCATATGAAATGATTAAGATGACTCAATTAATTTAAATTATTTTCTGGTTGGTTTACCATATTGTTTGTGTACGTTATTTAAATTATTACTTGGTTGTATAAAAAAAAGTAAAAAATTATTGCTTGGTTTTATTAGTGTTTCACTTTCACATTTTAAGTAATGGTGTTGCCGATAGAGACTTGAGATTAAAAATTCAATTTATCCAAAAAAAAAAAAAAAAAATTCAAACCTTTTGAAATAACTTTATAGTCTAAATTTTTAATTTAATCAACAATGTAACCGAAATTAGACGCAATTCTTTCAGCATATTAACGTCGTTTTGTCCAAAAAAAAACAACAAAAAAAAACAAAATTTATTTTTTCAAGAATCAATTAGACAAAAATTTTAAAAAAATTAAAGACCTAGAAATAATTATACATAAATGAAAGTCGAGAGACTTATATTAGACCATTTTTAAAAGTTATCAAATTGACACAATTTAAAAATTCAACATGTAATTTAATAGTCAACAAGGAAAGAACTTTAACAACATTTTGTACAATTTAGTAACCATAAGATTACATGTTCGAATCTCTTTCCTTCAATATTGTTGTATAAAAGAAACTTGTAATTTAAAAAAATTTAAAAAATAAAATAAAATAAACAAAAACAAAGACAAATGGGGCTGCATCAGATTGCTTGGTAAAGAAAAGAAAAATGAGCAATAACAAGAACACAAGCGTCTGTTCATGAGATCATATGTTTGAATCCTTTCACCTAAAAAAATTAAGACTTATTGATTAAAAAAAATTGGAAATAAGTTAGTTGGGTCTAGATGTGAGCAACAAAAATGGCTATGAATTTAGTAAACTGCCTACTTTTTATTCAAATTTAGTAAACTATTTACTAAAAATTTATATTGGCAGGAGTTCATATACATGGCAAGAATACAATCAGTTGTCTAAAGTTGTAATCTTGTCAAGACAGATCTGCATTTGAAGATTGACATCATCAGAAATACAAGGTCCAACCATAAGCTTGTATTGCTCAAATTTCAATTTATCCACCCTCAAGGCAGTGTTCTTGCAAGCCCTTGTGTTTCCTGTAAAATAAAAGGTCGTTTCAAATTCTATTGCCAAACTAGCAAATAACTGCAACAGAGTATAAATATGATGTTCATATCATCAATCTATCTCGTGGGGAAAATAAAAAACTAAAAACGAGTTGTTGACGACAAGAATGGGTGACACGGGTGTTTCGTTTCTTCGTGCAGGTAGTGGACGACGACGAGAGGGTTATTGACTGCACTTGATCGCTTGAACACGTGCCGTGTCAGCCGGCTTCAACTCGAGAGTGGGTGGCTTTGTTTTTGGCTTTTTTCCACTTACCTCACCCTTACAAAGTGGTTTATGTCTTCCAGATAGTATTTTAAAAAGCTCCAGACGAACTAAGGTACAATAACTCTCTGCACATGTTTTTTCTACTTTAAGTTGCACTATGATAATAAAGAGTAACTCAATATAAACACTTTCATGAAAAGAAATGAAATTTTAATCAAGAATAATATATAAAACATATCTAAGAGTAACTCATAGGATACTAATGCCGAGACAAGTGGCTAGCGTGTTTTTTCTCTCTAAACCTTTTAATGTTTGCATTGGTCTATGACCTTTTAATGTTTACACAACGGAATTTTTTGGAGTCATAGACTATCTCCTTTTTGTAACTATGACCTTTCCTTCTTATTTGCTCATTGGCACCATCTTTTGTAAGGTTACGATTGACGCTATTTTGTAATATTCATTTTATCAATGATAGTTACTGTTTTCCATAAAAATAAAATGTTTGCATTGGTCTTAATTGACCATCAGGCCACCTATGATCGTTACAACAGTCCTTGACTAAATCTAAAAAAATGAATAAATACAAAAAGGAAGAAAAGTTCAAACTTAATAGTCATTTATAATTTCTTTTATAAAACTTGTCAGCCCATTTTCTAACTATATCGTTAAAGCACAATTTGTCTATAACCAATTTGAAAGAGTCGATAACAAAAACGAAAATAAAGACAAACTTAAGACTTACCACTTAGGTCCAGTAGATTAAACACAACGGGGCAATTGCTGATAGTCCTCACCATGGTAATTGCAGCCCAGACATTTTGATAGTCCTCTCTGGAGGCTCTGATAATACATAACTTCGTGATTGGATTTACATACCTAACTGAATAAATATCAAGAATGCCAAAAGAAAAATATTAAGCTATACAAAGATGAGAGGGATTGTTATCAACACAAATGGAAGTTGAAGAAAGAATTAGAAACATAAAGTTTATGTACCTTGAAAAGATCCAAGAGAGGAAGCAAGACCACACTCCCCAAAGTTGAGAAGAATACTGTCCTTGATTGCTTTTGAAACATTATATTGAGTAATGATAATAGGATCCTCTGTTGCAAGGTTTCTATTGGGATCCAAGAAAACTTCAAGCACCAAGTATCGGTTTTTGAATCCCACCATTGCTTTGATCCTTCTAACTTCGTTGATAAAAATTTAAACAAGCCCAGGAAGAGAGGAAAGAAAGAAAAGATAAATCACCTGATTTCAAACAAAGCTCAAATTTTTTAATCATCCAAGTTTTGCAATAAAAAAGCAATGAGTTGAGGATTTTACTAGGACTGTCATGACTGCTGATAGTCGTGCAATTGAATTAAAGCACGATTAAAGTAATTGAGGAGAGCTTTCCAATTCAAAGAAACAAGTACCTGGAGATGTCTACAAATTAATGTCAAACTAACACTTTGAGGGGAGCACACTTTCAAAGCTATGACCACAGCACCACCCTTGGAGACATTCAAATGACTTTTTACTAACTCCTCCTCCTTTTTACTTTTAAAAATAACTCATCATTTTTAATCATTCATTTATAACCACTCAATCATTTATAACCATTCATTTTTAATCATTCATTTCAAATCAATCAAAATAACTCATTTTTAACCACTCATTTTTAATCATTCATTTTTTAACTACGGAAAATAATTATTTATTTTAAATCTACATTCAAATAAGGTTTTGACTCTAACTCATCTACACAGAAACCACATCCAAACCAGTTTTTGACAACAACTCTCAATTTTTAACTATTCAATATAACTCCTTAAGTTAAATCCTCCCTAAATATCGTAAACAAACACCCCTAGGAGCTCAACGAATTTGGTGATAATCAAATTTGAGTTTGGGGATACAAGCACAAAAACAAACAACAAATTGAATACCCACTTCATTATAGTATTGATCTCTATATCCATGTCCATTCAGGTAAAAAAAAAAAACCTAATATGCATTAATTAGGCCATAGAAGCAGGTAAATGTTGAAAATGTTATGCAACAGCCAATTATTTATGCAAGTCCGAAAATTAAAAGAAACAAGATGGAGTAGTTGTATAGTAGAAGAAGAAACAGTAAACCCTAATCCGATGACGGCCAAATAGTTAAGAGTATGACATTGTTAAGAGATAAAACAAAGAATGCATCAAAACGAAGAAGAAAACCAAACCAGAGAACGGAAGCGAGAGATTTCCAAAGCGATACGAAAGAGAGAAAACGATAATGTCGGCGACTGGCAATGGCGGCGATACAGAGGGAGATCAGAGATTAGAGTGCCATGGGGAAAACCATGTGGCTGTTCACGAAGGAGAGATTCTTGACGTTTAACGTGATTGATTCAATCTATAGTAAGCGCTTGATATTAATTTCTTAAAATTTTCATCATATCTAAATGTTATAAGATTAGATGAAATATCTTGTAATATTAGTAGAAGTGTACTTAAACAAACAATCATTCATATAAAAAGAAAAGGGAAGAACATAAATTCAGTACTAAGACTTCCTCTTTTGTAATAATTTTTCTAAAGTTAAATGTCAAAAAAAATAATTTTTTTAGTCATATCTTTTTTATCTTTTAGGATGAGCTATTTTTGTATGTGTTATTTTGTAGATGAATAGGAGTAAAAAAATTATTTAGATATAGATTTAAAATGAATAATTATTTTGAACAGTTAATAAGTGGTTATAAATGATTGAGTAATTATGAATTAATTATTAAAACGAGATGTTATAAATGAGTAGATATTTTTAATATTAACAAAATGATGAATTATTTTGTAGAATTACAAAAAGTCCTTGAATGTAATTTTTCAAGAAGGAATTAGTAAATTTTAAATTTAAATTTTACCAACGCCCCTTTGCGTTTTGGATCTTATTAGTTTTTAATAATGCTTCATTTTACATATTAAATAATAAGAGGTTGGTTACTTGTTTGAAAATTTCAACTCTAAAATGTTGTTTAACTCGAAGAAGTAAAGTTTTTAGAATAACCAAATTATTAGCTACATAACTTAGTATGGATTGAGATGATACCTTTAAATTCCAATATATTGACAAATGGTTATTTTAGTCTTTAGGTAAATCAAAATTTTAAAATAAAACAATTATAAAAATAAAAGGTATATGATTTTGAGTAGAGATGTCCATTTTTCCCGTGGGGCCGGGAATCCCCGGTTAGGCAGGTAACGGGGGGAAAAATTTCCCGTGGGCTAATCGGGGCCGGGGACGGGGAATGTATTCTTCGTCCCCGATTCTCCGATCCCCGCCCCGTCTAATTTTATTTATTTTTTAATATTTGTTTAAATACTTTATCCCTTTAATTTTCAAATAAAAATATATTTGTTGATGAAATTATCTATTCATATGAATATTTTCTTTAATAATTAACATTATAGTTAAAATTTATAGATATTTTCTAAGAAAATTTTAATTATTTAAAATTATTGTCCAAAAAAATATTTAAAAAATTTTAAAAAATAAAATAAAAAACCCCCCACGGGAACCCGACCCGCCGGGGAATCCTAGCCCCAATCCCCGAAAAAAAAAAACGGGAATTTTTCCGGGGACGGGGATTAAATTAGGGGGCGGGGACGGGGAAGCCATTCCCTGGCCCCGCCCTGTGGACATCTCTAATTTTGAGAAATGAAGAAAAATATAAATTTCCCAACAAATATAGGGACTGCTTTAATGTACTTTTCTCTTAGTTTTTTTATTTTCTATTTTATAGTTTAATCTCTTTAATTTGAAAAAAATTATAATTTAGTTGTCATAGTTTAAAAAACGAAAATTTAGTCTCAATGGTTCGAAGAAATATAAATTTAGTCATTATATTTTTAAAAACTAAAATTTAGTGTTTATGGTTTGATAAAACCACAAAATAGTCATTGACATCTCTAATTGTTAGTAAAATAACTACTTAAAAGTTAGTTATTCATATATAAATGATGAAATTATGAGTTAAGTAAACGATATAATAAAAAAAAATCATATATTTTATACATGAATAGTCAACTTTCATTTTCTAAAAAAAAAAAAGAAGAATAGCAAGCTTGCATGTATTTAATAATACTTAAAAAATAATCATTAAAAAACAGATTATTTACTAAAAAATGATCGTTGAAGGCTATCTATTGACTGAAAATAGATTAAAAGCTATCAATTAAAAATGTATTAAAAATTATCAATTGAAATTGATTGAAGTATGAGTACTATTTTGATTATCTTAGAGAGATCGCTTTTTTTAAGTACTATCCATTTTTATACTACGTTTAAAATATTTTTTAAAAAATGTTATTAATGGTATCTTTTTGGTTTTGTTTTTGTTAAACATATAAAATCCTTTATAAAAAGGTATATGACAATTCCCATTATTATTAATAATTATATTTATTGTATTTATAATTATTTTTTATACTTGATTAGCATGTTAAGTTTTTCTCATTTATAAAAAAATTATTGAGGATTGTTTTTTAAGCATCCCAGACTTTTGTATAAAAGAATAATTGTTTTTTATTTTTATTTTTTTGAGATGCTGTATAAAAGAATATTACTAAGTTTGACCCGACTCTTAATTTTAAATGAAATTCTTCTTTCATAATCTCATTTTCATTTAATATCCAAACTCTTTGAAAATTCTACTCTACAATAATTAGAAAAAATGAAGCATACACATACCATCATTTGATCATTGTTATAAATATGATGTTGATATTTTCAACAACACCAATATAAATAATAATGATATTATTCAAACCCACTGCCATTATTCAAGGTTGGAAAATGAGAATATCAAGGAAAGTCGCGTGTAGAACACGCGCCATCAACAAAGTCCACCAAAGTTATGAATTGAATGAAGAAGAAAGAGAAGATGAAGTTTTTTTTTTTAATAATTTTTTTACTATTATTTATCTATTTATTTATTCAAGTCCTATTTTAGCCCCTCCCTGTCTTTTTAGTTTTCAAGGTTCAGTTTTAATTTACAAATTTTGGAGTTGGTTATATTTTAGTTTGTGTGTTTGGGACACGAGAATGGTAATGATTAAGTGGAGAATGGTAATAAAATGGAGAATAGAAAAAGAAATGATTATAGGAGAAATAGTTATTTGTGCTTGCGTAATAATTATGGAGATAATGATTATTTATCTCTGAGATGAAAGTAATGAGTATGAAAAAAATAAAATAATGAATATGATGTGAATAAAAAATAGTGATATGATGTATGAAAATTTGTTAAAGAGAGAATAAAAAATAGTTAGGAGAAGAATGACAAAAAATGATTTTTGGAAAACGTGATTATGAGAGGAATGTTTATCGGTGGTCCAAACACGGGAAATTATCCTCATTTCCATTCTCTCTCTTATTTTTGGTGGCCCAAACACCTCCTTAGGGTGTGTTTGGAGCATGGAGAATGTTAGTGATTAAGTCGGGAGTGAAAATGGGGAGGAGAATAAGGAGGAGAATGATTATTTGTGTTTGGGGTGAAGGTAATGATTATGAGGAGAATGATTATTTGTGTTTAGAGTGATTGTAATGAGTATGAGAAAAATAAAATAATAAAAATAATGTGGGTGAAAAATAGTGATGTGATGTATAAAAAGTTAGCTGTGAGAGAATAAAAAGTAGTTAGAAGAATAATGAAAAAATGATTTTTAGAAAACATGATTATAGATGAAATGATTTTCGGTGGTCTAGGGAATCATTTCATTCTCATTTTTCTCCTTATATTTAGTCGTCCAAACAAGGGGAATCATATCCAATTTTAGTATATGTTTTTTAAAAATAAAATTTTAGTCTATTAATAATAAACATCTTAAATAATAATAAACAAATTGACCCTTATTATATATTTTTTTAAAAAAATTATGAAGGAAAAAGTACATTTTTATTCCATATTTGAGATGTATAATTTATTTGGTCACTATATTTAAATTAACATTTTTATCACAAATATTTTTAAAATATTCAATTTCAATGTATAATATTTCAATGATATTTAATTTTAGTTTTAAGATCGTTATTTCTATGATACACTATTTACTCTAATAATGATCGGATTACTTTGAAATTTCAATAAATAGTTGAAATAATACTTTTAAAATTGACCTTTAATAAAATTTTAAAAGAAAGTGAAGAGGCAATTTGTCTTAAGAATGGGTGGCACACTTTTATATTTTGTTAGTATCATTTTATGAAAAAAAATAAATGTATGCTTTATTAATTTTAAGTAGGGAGGTTATAAAAAAAAAAAAAAGTGAAAAGTGCTGACGAGGCAATTTCTCTAAATTAAATACAACTATATTCAAACCTATTAAAAATGTATTTTTTCTATTAGAAAAATATTTAGATCATGTTTGATATAATTTATAAAATAAAAAAATAGAATATAGTCAACGTCAATATCAAACATAGACATTAATATTTAGGTACTACTGAATATACTAAATATTTAGAAATCAAAATAACAATTTATTTATTATTATTATTTTTTGTTGGAATTAAGTAAAGCAATGGAGGTTGGGGTGAGGTTCTTGGGGCTTTGAGCCTTTGACCAGACCTGCTTCTCTTCAACCATGGCTATGGCTCCGTACAACACAAACCCCATTAATTTTCTAGACCTTAGACTTGTTCTTCCCTTTTGATTTTTCAAAAGCTGCCTTCTCTGACTTTCTCTCTCAACTGGGTTGTTCTCCTAATTTCCATTCCCATTTTGTTTCCCCCTTTCTATTTCTTTCTCTTTGGACTTTCTCCCCTTTTCCCTTTCATCCCAAATCCTCATCATTCTGCAGATTCATCACTGACAATCGCTTCAACTTCATCGCCTCTTCATACCCTTTGATTTTCATTCCCTGTTTTTTGTGTTTGTTTCAGCAACTGGTGGACTTTCCATCTGGGTTTTTCTTATAGATCCATCTACGCCTGCCAATTGCTTGTTGGTTTGTCCCTTTTGCTCTAACATGCCTAATTTACTGCTTTTACCCCCCTTTTCTATTGGTTGAGGAGTAGATCTCCAGTATGATTTTTACTGGACTTGCTTTAGTGATTTTCCTTTTTTATTTGTAATGATTGTGTTTGTTGCTTTTTTGGTTTCTCTGAGGATGGAAATTGATTTTTGGAATATGGGTTTTGGTGATGGCTTCCTAATTCTTGATTCTCCATGTGTTTATTGGGGTTTTTTTTTTTTTTTTTTTTTTAAATTTATAAATTTTAATCTTTTAACTTTGTTTGTGTTTTGATTCACAGTTGAATGCATATGGTGGATGGGCTGGAGGTTTGGGATTGATTGAGATATGTCTTGTGGTCCTTGGGTTATCAGGGGTTTTCCGTTTGGAGTTTAAGTTGATAATGTTTGCAGAAGTTCAGTTTGGAAGGTCAACTTTGTGAAAATTAGTTGAGGCAGGATTTCTTCTGTTTAGGTATTTAGTTTTTTGCTTCATTGAGTGACTAGATTCATCTTTAGAGATTAGAGGCAAATATTTGCCATTTTATGGAAGTTGTGAACGCAGGAGAAGTATAGTTTGTTTTTGTCATCAATGGGTGGAATTTGTTCAAGAACACGAACCACAGCAGATGATATTGGTGGCAGTAACAAAGGAGGAGGGTTTGCTCATGCAAATGGTCATTCTAACAATGAGTTGGGGATGGTGGTTCATCAGACTCGTGGAACGCCCTCAAAAATTAGTGATTCCACGTCTGCTGTTGCTGATGGCGTGAACAAGTCGTTGCGAGATCCATTTTCGTTCCCAGAGGTGAATGTGGTTCCATATGGACTTGATGATGTCAATGATGGAATTCCTCGCTTATCTAGAACCTTATCTCAGAAATCTAGATCAACCAGGTCCAGACAAGCTGTTGCAAAGGTAAAAGCACCCAGATTTTCAGTTAAGAAAAGGAAAGAAAGCACCTAGATTTTACTAGCAATTATACAACCTCTTCATGTAAATAGTAGAGGAGTTTAATAAATGCTTCAAATAAAGTAACTTTTTATAGGTTTTATTATTTTTTTTTTTATGAAGTCGTATTTAGAGATGAGCAAAAAGAATATTCTTATATCTTTGTCAGAAAATGACTGCAAAAACCATCACATTTCCATTCAGTTTCCTCTTTTTAGAAGATAATTTTCAAAAACGTTTTCCCCATGACATTAAACCTAACATCTTATCAAAAAAATATAATCAAGTATCCTTCGGGAACAACTTTCTGCAAGATTGCCACTGAATGATGTCTCAAGGTTCTTGTTTAATTGAGTTGAATGCTGACATCCACTTACTCAATCATTGGCATTTCTTTCTTTTGAAATACTGCATGCACATGACCATAATTTTCTAATTACTAGAAGAGAGAGCTTTGTGACTTTTTGTGTGCAAGTTTATATGTAAACCTATAATTTTATATGTAAACCTAACCATCATGGAGTGACTCAATTGGTCAAAGAGGGTCTTGAGGCGCTTAAAGTGATGGGTTCAATCCATGATGGCCACCTACTTAGGAATTAATTTCCTACGAGTTTTCTTGGCATCCAAATGTTGTAGAGTCAAGCGGTATGTCCCGTGACATTAGTCGAGGTGCGCGCAAGCGAGCCCGGACAGTCACGGATATTAAAAAAAAAAAATGTAAACCTATGATTTTGATTTTTATGGGAACCAGAACTTTGTAGTACACAAATTTACATTAGCACATCATTTTTTCTGTCAGCTCAATTGAATTGCATTTGTAATGTAGGTTTCAGAAATGAGCTCCCTTCTAGGCAGAGCAGGTACTGTTGGACTTGGAAAGGCTGTTGATGTTTTGGATACACTTGGTAGTAGTGTGTCAAGTTTGAACATTGGTGGTGGTTTCACCTCGGGCGTGGCAACAAAAGGGAACAAAATTTTGATCTTAGCTTTTGAAGTTGCAAACACCATCGTGAAGGGTTCTAGTCTTATGCAATCCCTCTCAAAACGTAACATTAAGGTTTTAAAGGAGGAAGTGCTTCCATCAGAAGGGGTCCAAAATTTAATATCAAGAGACATGGATGTTCTCTTGAGAATTGCAGCCGCAGACAAGAGGTGGATATCTTAGTAAAATGTTGTTAGTTCAATATACTATATTACAATTTGATTTTGTCTGGATCATTGTTGGAAAACTGTGAAAAGAGTAATTCTCTTCTTTGAATTCTGGCAGAGAAGAACTGAAAGTTTTCACTTGTGAAGTGATTCGCTTTGGGAATCGTTGTAAAGATCCTCAATGGCACAATTTGCATCGCTATTTTGATAAGTAATGTCTGATGGAATCCTAGCCTCCCACTTTTCCTGGTTTCTAGATTATAACACACTGTTAGACTTGTAAATTGTAATTGTTTCTTATGTTGACCCTGATTGTTTTATACTCAGGCTAGGTTCAGAAGTTACACCACAAAAGCAATTGAAGGAAGATGCTGAGGCAGTGATGCAGCAGTTGATGACATTTGTACATTACACTGCAGTGAGTATATGTGGCTTTACTGTTGTAATGTTATATTTTTTTCTCGTTTTTGGTGCAGCATTGTGTTAATAGTATAGTAATAGTTAATTTCCTTATATAGATTCGTTTTTTGTATTCAATTTGCTTATATAGAATTGTTTTTTAAGCCATAATAAAACTCACAGTTTCTGTAGTATTAAATAACTAGTTCTAATTACATTTACGTGTTTGTCATTGTGAAAAAATTGTCTAGTATTAATATACATTGGTTTCACACAAGCTGCTTGCAAACTGGCCTGCAAAACCAATATATCAGTTTACATTGGTTTCACATATCCTATATATTCCTTACTCAATGAAAGTTCGGTTTACCACTAAAGAAAGTGGCATGCAAAAATCAACATTTGGAAGTTTCTATAGTAGGGGCAAAGGTGTATTCAATCAAAGGATAGATGGTCTGCATCTCCCTTGATAGGGTCGGGTACAGCTTTCAGGCTTCCCGGTGGATCTCTAACATAATTATAGCCTTCGTAAAGTTATCTTTGGTTCCTTACATTTATTTCACTTTTTTTGTTCCCTGAATCTAAAACTAATATTATCGTCAACTTATAGCCTTAACTCTGGTCTTCTACTCTTTGGTGTTATTACTTGTATTTTCGGTTTTACCTTTTTATTTTGCCCGAAATATTGATTGCGTATGTAGTTGGCATCTCCTCCCCTTTTCTCTTCTTTCCCTTATTATCTTCTTTGCAACTCTTTCACGTATGAATGAAATGGTTTGTTTCTTATTAAAATATGATAAAAGAAAACTCTGGTCTTCTACTACATAATTGAAGTTTTGAATATTCCATTTCATGGTAAACAATGAATTTGTGATCCCTTTATATCTTTTAATAGGCAACAAACTATTCTCTTTGCTTGTAGGAACTTTATCATGAGTTACAAGCCTTGGACAGATTTGAGCAAGATTACCGGCGCAAGCTTCAAGAGGAGGATAATTCTAACACTGCTCAGAGAGGTAATTGATGGGAATCTCATTAGAAATGTTTTAGAGCATAAGGGTATATTAGTAATTAGGTAGTATTGAAATATATTGAATCCCCAATCATTCTAATAGCTTAAACCGGTGAGTTGGAGTAAATTTAATTATATCAACCAACATTTCCCTTCACTTGTAGGCTTCGAAATTTGAGAAATGTCCTACAAATGTTTTAATTGGAGAGGAAATGACTTGGTAAGGGTTTGAATGCATGACCTCTTACTTACATAACATGTTGAATTATGTTAAATTACCAATCAATCCAAAAGTTTAAACGGATGGATTTAGGTAAATTTATCTAAACAACTTGATAGTTGGTTAGGGTATTTGGCTTTAAATAGAGTGAGAAAAAAGAAAGTTGAGCATGAATTCGGTTGGTTTAGAGCTTGAGTGATTTCAAGATAGAGATGGTTCAAGTACTTCGAATAAACCAAGTGTTAGTTCCACTATCTTTTATATGTCAATATATTTTGGGCTGTATCAGTAACTAGTGATTTCAATTATGCTGGACATTTTAAGACACTTCTTGCATTGGCCTATATCAGTTTTCAAGTTGAAGGCCATGTGTTGAATTTCAGAAAAACGTGGGGTGCTGGGTTTGTAGTTCTTGAGTTTATAGTCTTCTGAATAGTTAATTTCGGTTAGGCTGGCTGTATGAAATGTTACAGCGGCTGGTGTGTTCTGTTTCTGTAGGCTCATTACTGTATTTTATCTCTCAAAGTGTGCTAGTGATTTCGAGTCAAAATAACCTGTAGTTATTTGTAATTTTGTAAAATTATGAAGTCGATTTTTTCCGAGTTGGCTCACTCTGTTGCATATTATTTTGGCACACAGGTGATAACATTTCAATCTTAAAGGCGGAGTTAAAGAACCAGAAGAAGCATGTGAGAGGTTTAAAGAAGAGATCTCTCTGGTCCAGGATTCTGGAAGAGGTAGCAAGTTCTGTTGTTTATACCTCTTTAATCTTTCTACTGTATAGAATTAAATGATTTTTTCTTGTATAGGATTTACATTCTTTTTTTATTATCTCATATTTCTAATAATAAAAGCAGCCCTTGTGTTGTTAAGTAGATGTTGCTATAAAATAAGATAATTGGAAGGAAAATTACCACTACTACTTACAAATATTAAGTTACTTTGATTTTAAGTGTTATGGGAACAGTAAGATAATATCATGTATTCATAGGTGATGGAGAAGCTTGTGGACATAGTGCATTACTTACATTTGGAGATTCATGAAGCCTTTGGTATCACTGGTACGTATTTGAAATGAGGGATAACTTCTTGATAGTTTAGCAAATGCTTCCCTGTGTTTTCTCCTAATAGGTGGTGGTAGGAAAAACGGGTTGTGAGGATATTATTAGGGACAGGGTATTAGTGGTGTATTAGTAATTAACCAAGGAGTTTTTTTGGGGGGGATTTGCTATAAATTAAATGAGTGGGAAAGGGTGCATGTTGGCCATTGATTTAGGTCGTTAAGGTTTGTCTGTGTTTTTTTTTAATATTTTTATTATTATTATTATTATTTAATATTTTTTAATGAATAACCAATAAGAAAGAAAAGAATGACAAAACATATAAGCAATAAAGCAAAAGCGCATAAAAAATGCCCACAGAAGGGAGGCCTATTAAAATAACGGCCTTCAGACAAGTTGAAAAAAAACCATGGGCAGCCTAGTGGTCAAAAAGACAATAAAGAATCAAAAGGTTGCGGGATTCAATTCATGGTAGCTACCTATCTAGGAATTAATTTCCTACAGGCGGTATGTCCCGTGAGAATAGTGAAGGTGCGCTCAAGCTGGCATAGACACTCATAGATATAAAAAAAAAGTCAAGTAAAATAATGCCTAGAAAATAATTTCAAAAGAGCCTAGAAACAGAAGCCCAAGGAGAGAAACTTGTCTCTCCCCCTTGCAAGAATAACCACCCACCCTAGCATTTCCCTATTTTTCCCTTCTCCATCGAATCATTCTTTTACTTTATGCCTAAAGGGCAATGATTTGGCTTTGTTTCTGATCATCATTTGTCATTGAATTATTTCTATCTGCCTCATTATTACTAAACATTCTATTTTGAATTAGCTCAGTGTTTTTTGCTAATTTTATTATATTTTTGCACTTGGATGTTGTAGATGATGAAAAACCAGCCAAAGGTTCTCAGAATAACCACAAAAAGTTAGGGACTGCCGGTCTCGCTTTGCATTATGCCAATATTATCAGTCAAATGGATACACTTGTGAGTAATCAGCTCCCAAATTCAATTTTTTGCAAGCTTTCGTTCATAACTTCATGTTTCCTGCTTTTCACATTATGCGAATTTTGCTATCTCCTGAAATGTGATTTGTTATACTCAATGTTCCAAGCAGAATTCTGGGTTTTTTTATTTTTCTTTGCATCGTATATTCCTCAATTAGACACTTTGGTCTGACTTAATATAAGTTTTTATCTAATGATGTGTGGTTCTTAATTGAGCTAAAAATAGAATAGTTTATAATTTCATCTAAAAAAATATTATTCTTAATTGGCATATGTTTTTGAATCAGGTATCTCGTTCAAGTTCTGTACCTCCTAACACCAGGGATGCTTTATATCAAGGACTACCTCCCAGTATAAAGTCAGCTTTACGGTCGAAACTACAGACATTTCAGCTCAAGGAAGAGGTATTTGTAAATTTGACTAAAAAGAACATTCCTTGTCCCCAAGGGGCGTCTTTGTTGGTAGAGGCTTGTGGTTTCCAAAGTATGCTCTCTTGAAAGTCTAAGGTTCAAAACCCACGAGTGAGGTTAATTGTAAAATTCATTGCCGTCTTCTAGGTCCGGACTTTGGGAGGGCATGGATGCTCCTAAATATGTCGTGGAGAAAAGCTCCAATTCCCAGTTATCAAAAAAACTTAAAAGAACATTCGTCGAGCTCTTTTGTTCAAATATTCTTCTTAATTGGTTTGTTTAGTCCTGTGCCAATCTTAATTTTCTGCATTCGTTTATGCAGCTTACAATTCCTCAAATCAAAGCCGAGATGGAGAAAACTTTGCATTGGCTTGTTCCCATTGCCAATAACACTACCAAGTATAACTGCTTCCCCTTGATATAGAGCAACCATTCTTTTTTCTTTCATTATTATTTAGCTCCATACACATTCTAATAAATGACTCGGTAGGACTTATTTTTAGTTCCACTGATTATGGAAAATACTCAAAATGTACTAAGCACGAAAATTGTTGCACTCTTCAACATTATATTTTACCTGTTTTGTTGGTGAATAATCTAAATTTTTTGATGCTCTTCGGCTTCGGTTTCTAAAACTGTTGGAAGTGTCAGTTGTGGTTGACCTTTTTTTTTCTTTTTGCTCTTCAGGGCTCATCATGGTTTTGGTTGGGTTGGAGAATGGGCAAATACAGGGTGAGTTATCAACATGCTGCATCCTTATATTATAATTTCCACATTCTGCATATTTTTTTATTTAACTTGGAAGGATCTGTTGTTTCAGGGCCGAATCAAACCGAAAACCTTCTGGTCAGAACGAATTACTAAGGATCGAGACACTCTATCACGCAGATAAAGAAAAAACCGAGTCTTACATCCTTGAACTGGTGGTATGGCTTCACCATCTGATCAGCCAAGCTAGAGCATGTAGTACTGGAATAAAGTCACCTGTTAAATCCCCAATAAGATCCCCAAACCAGCTAACGATTCACTTGTCGAACCAGAAATCGAGTTCTCCATCCTCGACATTGACGGTAGAAGACAAGGAAATGCTTCAATATGTAAGTAGAAGGAAACTCACCCCGGGAATAAGCAAGAGTCAGGAATTTGATTCAGCAAAAACCAGGTTAAGCAAGCACCATAGGCTAAGTAAAAGCAGTAACCATTCGCCAACCAATGAAACCAAGAAGAATCCATTCCCTCTGTGGAGGCCAAACTCCATCCCGGTTATTGATTTTGACATCGATCGCATGAAAGCCCTGGATGTCATCGATAGAGTCGACAATATTCGAACCTTTTCCTAATCTTGATCGAAGTGCTAGAAAAACGATTGCTGCTAGTTTATGCATAATGTATAAGAAGCGATTTTTCGATTCGAGTGCGAGTGCTTGGTAGTGTTTGGGATGAAGAAAAAGAAGATCATGAGATGATGGGGGAGGAGGAGAATTGTAAGGCTTGTTTTTTGTGGATGTGAAAATATATATAAGGGTAATTAATAGGTAATGTCATCAGGGGACAGCTTTAAAATAGTTGTAGAAATTGTGAGGGGTTTTTCCAGATAATAGTTTCTTTCAGTTCTGTGTATAGAAATATTTTTATTATTTATTAATAATTGAAAGTTATTTGGATTATTTTTCTGATTTCTTCATTGACATCCCTTGATTCCAAAGAAGCCTTCTCTGCTGCTGTTCAAGCGACTTAGATTCTCCAGTTTTGACACTTTTTTTGTTGGTTGTGAATCTAGAAAAGAGTCACTGATATCATACTCATCTTCTTCATCAACACTAGGGGTGTGTAAATTGAAAAAAATTTGAACCAAACCAATTCGATTAAAAAATCGGCTGGTTTGAGACTCCTTTTGAAAAAAAAAAAAAAAAAAAAAAAAAAAAAAAAAATCTATTTCGTGTTTCATTTTGTTTTGTTTTTTGTTTAATTAAATTGCAATATTTGATTTTATTCACGGTTTGATATGGTGATTATATCAAAACTAAACAGTATGCAATTACCTTTTTTTATTTTTATTTTTTATTTTTAATTTTTAAATTTTTTATAAAACTAATATATAATTAAGAAATGAGAAATATTTACATCATGCTCAGGCATGATATATAAAATAATGTCCACCTATGTGGTCCAATATGAACCACAATCTATTTTTGTTTATTTTATTTTTTTTATCTTTTGAATTTAAAATCAAATCGATTGTGATCTATATTGAGTCACATAAGTGAACGTTATTTTATATATAATGTCCGGGCATGATGTAAATATTCCTCTTAAGAGATTGTATAGCCAACATGAGCAGAGCTTTAACGATATCTTGTACAACCTATTAACCATAAGATTACAGGTTTGAATCTTCATTCTCCAATATTGTTGTATAATTTTTTTTTGAATCATAGACCTTTATGAAGTTAACAAATCCTGTTTTTCCAATTATTCTTTAATTGTAGGGGAAAAAAAAATATTTGTAGTTTTTAAATTTGAGATTTAGTTTTAATTTGGTCTCTAAATTTTAAATCGAATACTTTTATACATAATATTAAAATAATGCTCACTTTTAATTTTTGAGACGATAAAATTGTTAATTACATGACATAATATTAACTAAATTGATGATTAAATTAATTTTAAATTTTAATATATTAATAAAGTGATTATTTCATTTTTGTGTGAATTTAATTTTTAATAAAAGTAAACTATTACACAAATTAAAAGTGAGCATATACTATTCAATTTTGAAACAATCTGAAACATAAATACTAAAGGTAATTTTCCCTTGATGCATGTTATTTGTAACCGCAAAATAATTCTTCTCAACGCCAACGGTCGTCTTTTCAAATATTCAAAATAGAACGGCTTAAATGCAAAACCCCAAACAATTAAACATAAAACGCATCCAATCTTTCATCTCTCTCCCATAACACTGTGAATTTCAAACCCCATTTCCTTTTCCTCTTCTTCTCTCTCGAGAAAGAAAATCAAAGAATCCAATCTCTGGGTTCTATTAAAAAATGGCGAACATGGAAGAAGAAGAAAAGATGAAAATCCCCGTCTTCACCGTCATCAAGAACGGCGCAATTCTCAAGAACATCTTCATTGTCAACAGCACCGAAGAACGACGGATCGACGAGGAGGTAATAATCCTCGGTCGACACCCCGATTGCAACATAATGCTCACTCATCCAAGCATCAGCAGATTCCATCTCCAAATCCACTCGTATCCCTCCTCGCAAAAGCTCTGTGTTCTGGATTTATCATCAGGTAATTGTAAATTTGCAATGTCTTTTCAATTTCTTGATCATTGAATCGATTCTTGGGCAGTAATTGATTATTGTTCTTGTTTAGTGCACGGAACGTGGGTTTCGGGGAAGAGGATTGAAGCAGGGGAAAGAGTGGAGGTGAGGGAAGGGGATACGTTGAGAGTTGGTGGATCGAGCCGTGTTTATAAGCTTCATTGGGTTCCTTTGAGCAGTGCTTATGATTTTGAATGTCCTAAAGAAAAGAAGGAAGAGGAAGTTGCAATTGTAGAAGAGAAGGCTATGGATGATTGCGAGGTAATGTCTCTGTCTGTAAGGTGTTTGTGAAAATGTTTCTATGAGATTTCATTAATTTATAGGTTTAGTTTCTATCTGTACTTTCAAGTTTAGGTCAGTGAACTTTACAAACTGTCTAATAGGCCAGAAAACTCCCAATATGTATACTGGGTTTGTGAGCTTCCAAACATTGTGTAGTCTGCCTTTTTTTTCTTTCTTCCCTTTAGGTGCCTGCCCTATTTGTTTTTGTTTTTGTTTATATATATATATATATCAACTGCTTTATACACAAAAGTTAAAATTTAAAGAATTATTAGTTACACAATTGTAAGCTCAAGGACTTATTAGACAATGTTTTAAAAACAATCATAGACCAAAATGCAAATACATACAAATCTTAAGGTTCAAGTATTAAACTTGTAATTTAAACTACTCTTTAGCTTGCAAAGATTTGGTTTGTTATAACTTAGAGGTGGAATTAGGGTTTGAATTTTATTTTTTGAAGTTATGGAAATATAAAACTCTATGTGGGAGAAAATGATAGGGTTGAGAAGTAATGGAGTTAAATTTTTAAATCTGATGTGTCTGCTTTTGTTCTTATCAAATGCATTGTTCTGCAGAAGGAGATCTCATTGGTGGATGAAAATAAAGAGACTCTGGATGATTCAGTTTTTAATAATATTGAGCCTTTATATTCTGATGAGAATTGGAACATGGAGATGATGAAGGAGGTCACTTTAGCACCTCCATTGGGTGATGTTGAGGGTATGGTTGTGTCCTCAGTCGATGATGACAAAAGCGATAGTCGCTCGATAAATGAATATGAACAAGAGGAAACTAGTTTGTTAAGCATACCTCTTGGAAATGAATTGAAAAGTTTGGAAAGGAGCCTTAAACCCCCTTCTCTGCCTCTTTCAGCTGATAATCTGTCTTTGAATGTTGAAAACATTATCATGTCTTCATTCTTTAAAAGTGAAACCAAGGGTTGGTCGAGTGGGACATCTGAACGGGATGATACTAATAGTATCTGGAATATACCAATGGAAAATGTATCAAGAAGTTCATTGTGTGAAAAGCAACAGAGTCAAAGTGAAATTGGGAGTCCTGAACCCCCTTCTCTCGCTCTTTCAGCTGAGAATCTGTCTTTCAATGTTGAAAACATCATATTAGAATCTATTCAGAGTTCATCTTGTAATATGTTTGAATGGAAGGAAACTAGTAGTATCTGGACCGTACCATTGGAAAATAAATCAAACATTTTGTCTGTGGTTGATGATATTAGAATCTATTCAGAGAATGGATATAAAAAATTAGACAATGCAAACGAGAGCCTGCAACCCCGTTCCGCGTCTCTTTGCAAAGAGAATTCTTCTGATATTGAAGACCTTGCCATGATTGCAATTGCTGGTGGCGAATGCGAGAGTTCATCAAGAAATGAGTTTGAACAAATGGAAATTAGTAATGTCATGGAAATTCTTGGACATGAATTAAGCAATGTAACTGTGGTTGATAAGCCTATTTCAGATAATGAATATCAACAGTCCAACAATGAAAGTCGACAAGTTCTTGCAGACAATAATTTGTGTTCTAAAGTCGGAACTGCTGTAGAAACCCAATATTTACCAGTTCGTGAAGTAAAATCTTCGAGTACACGACCTCTACTTACTCGGCAATCAGAAACTGCCACAGAAAAGAATGGGTTCATGGTGGAACATGAGTTGCATACTCTAGTAGAAAAAGGGATTCCGGAAATCGAAATGTCAAACAAAAGCCAAGCAGAAATTAGGAAAGATTATGTAGATAAGGGAAAAGAAGAGTTGTATCAGGTAACAGAGTGTCTTCTGAATTGCCAATCACAATACAAGAATGACATCTCTATGAAGGCTACATCTGTGTTATCATCATTATCACCAAACATGTCAGTGAATCAGAATATTGAATGTTGTGTTGAAGAAAAATATAATGCAAGACTCAAAACATTTGAACCGAGCGAAAGTGTAACTGAGAAAGAATTTGAACTTAAGGAACTCTCAGAGCCCAGTTTTGTACCATGTGCAACAGACTTTGTTTACTCATCTCTTTCCGATGAGGAGGTTTCTTCAAAGATTGCAGTGAAGAAAGAAATCAAGACACTATATGACAATGTAGGTGCAACTTCGCCCATGAGATCAGAGAATGTATCAGCCATGGGGGGAAGCATTTGGTTAAGAAGAGGTAAACCAACTAGTTTTCCTCGAGTCAAAACAGGTGCGAATTGTGAAAATCGAGCAGGAGGGACATTGTTAATGGATAAAAGTAACCATGAGATGGCAGAAGATGTAACAGTGGCAAACACTTTTCTCTCACATATGGGTGGGGAGGAGGAGGAAGAAGAAACTCCAGACAAGGAGAATTTCACACCGAACACACTCTTGATGAAATCATTGAAAGAGAAGACGAACATCGAAAACAGTGGGAATTCCTTCAGGTCATCCAAGTCTCAAACATCAATTTTCAAGTCTAGACATAAGGTCAAACAAGAAGAAGAGCTAAGTGAAGAATCAGACAAAGAGAACCAAACTCCTAAATCTCTCCGAGAACAAAAACTGACAAAACAAATCTCTAAGAGTAAAAGGTTTGGAAAGGAAAAATCAGTGAAAAAGAGAACAACAGAAAGGGTGCCGTTTCAATCGTTGACGTCGAATTTGGCTGAAAACAAGAGATCGGAGGCGGCTGTAGTTAGTTCTGCAAGAAAGAGCAATATATCTGTTTCCACAGGGGCCATGAAGGTCAGTTTATCAACTATTTGTGATTTATCACATGTTTGCAAATGATTTTATAAAGAACACAAGTTTAATAAGCATTTCTTTGCAGAATAAATTCACAGTAGAAGGAAAGAAGCGCTGGACCATGGTTGTGGACACCAATTCTCTTTTGAACAAGGAATCAATGAAGTCTCTACAGCTTTTACAAGGTCTCCATGGAACACATTTGATCATTCCGCGAATCGGTAACTAGTTTGAATATTTACTGGTAAACGTTTTCTGATGTTCATATGATTAATATGATTAACTGTTATTGCAACCATCAGTCATAAGGGAGTTAGACTGCTTGAGACAACACAGTAGCCTCTTCCGGAAAGTGACAGATGCGGCTTCAATTCTTCAATGGATTGAAGATTGTATGGTGAAAACGAGGTGGTGGATTCATGTTCAGAGTTCGGAAGAAGGTGGGCCTCCCGTGACGCCTCCTGCTACTCCTCAATCACCATACATTGAGGGGAGCAGTCAGAGTTTGTTCTGGAGAACAGCAAGCTCGATCCAATCCTTCACACAGAGGAGTTTCATGGAAGCTCTTTCACCAACTCCAGAAGATCATATCCTTGACTCTGCACTTCACTTTAGGAGGGGAGTGAATCATGGACAACTCGTTCTCATAAGTGATGACATGAACCTGAAAGTAAAAGCTATGGCCGAGGTACTACTATCACTAACACAAGTTTCTTTACCACTAAATTCGATCTCATAAATACATTTATGTATTTGTTGAATTGTGTTAAAACAACATTCAACCAAAAACTTAAGCAGATGATAGGTTGAAGTAAATTTAATTATATTAACCTACACTCTCCCCTATTTATGGGCTTGAAAATTTTGAGAACATCTATCAAGTAGAAATGAAACGACACGAAGTTTGAACCTTCTGCTCTGATACGATATTGAGTTGTGCTAGTCTGTCAGATCACCAATCAACCAAAAAACTTAAATTGATGATGGGTTGGGATAAATTTAATTATATCAACCAACAATATATATATAGTGTGTGTGTGGAAAGTTATGCTCGATGGAAGTCGAATGTATGATTTGAGGAAGTATCATGTAAAGGATCAAAAAGTAAAAACTATGATTACATTAGTAGTTTTACATATTGAATTATGTCTTAAGTTGTGCTCAATGAAAGTCGTATGGACTGCTTGAGTGGTCGTATGGTGTCGAAAAGTAAGACCATGATCACATAAGTAGTTTTACAAAGTCGAGCTATGGGCAAGGTGATCTTGAAAATAAAAGCTATGTTGGGGACAACAAACCATGATCATATTAGTAGTTTTACTAGTCAATCTCTTTCTAATTATATGACTGTTCAAATCATTTCAATCTTTTTGTCTGTTTGTTTCTTTTTATAGGGACTAATATGTGAAACAGCCAAAGAATTCAGGGAGAGTTTAGTGAATCCATTTTCAGAGAGGTTCTTGTGGGCTAACAGTTCTCCACGGGGACTTACTTGGTCTTGCCCCGATGACGTTGTGTTAAGGGAACGGTACGACCGATGCTCGTCGAAAGAAGCAGAGAGGGCTAAGGGTCTGAAGCTCATTTTGCTCCACAACTCCCAATATAGAATGATCAGATAAGAGATTTCTGTTATCCACTGTAATAGCAAATTCTATTTTGATTATTCATTGAACATTAGGATTACTTCTAAAATGAAAAGGCAGCTATTTTTCAGTTTCTTGCAAACTGGTGTTCTTTTAGTAATTTTTGCAACTAGTTTTAGACTTATAATGCAGTAAAGTAGCAATACTAGATGAGGGGGGAAATGTAAACTTTCAGTTAGAACTCAGTAACGTTAAAAGAATAAAATTAGAACTAAAAAAATGGATTCTCATTTGATAACAGAAAAAATAAATTTTATTTGCATTAAAACCCCAGCTTAAAACGTAAAAAAAAAAAAAAAAAAAAAGCAAAAGAAAATAAAAACGAAAAACCAAATGCTGTTATTTGATATTTTGTTTTTGGAAAGTAAGTTTGCTTTTTTGTTCTTTTTCCCAATTTTCTCTACTCTGCCTTAAGAAAACCTTTGAACTAAGCCAAATTCCAAAAACTAACCCAAGTTTTTAAAACTGTTTTTTAGTTTCCAAAACATTAATTGGTTTTTGAAAACATGGGTAAAAGTTGAAATTGTATTATGGACTTAATTTTCAAAAAGTAATAACCAAGAACTAAATGGTTAAATTTGCATACACGTAAGACAACATTTTTCAATCTAAAAAAATAATATTTTTCAAATGTAAACCAATAAAATGGGTAAGTTGCACTTCAGAAAGCTTTGAATTTAAACTGATACAAGCCAAATACCGATTCTCGAAATCGAACCATACCGATTCTTGAGATCGAACCTGTGATCATGATGTTGAATTAAATTATCACAAAACAATAAAACCATATGACCATCATCCTTTTCGGTAATAATGAAAAATTAATAATTGGGAGTAAAATAATTTTTTTTATACCAAACTTATAAACTATGAAACATATAAAAATTGAATGATTGTAACAAAACATTTACGAGTTTGGGCGAAAATCAGTTTATACCAATTAAATCCCACACTTTCGTAATTGTGCCAATTAGCAACCGTCTGATTCAAATAATAGACGATTTTTTTTTTTTTTTTTAAAAAGAGTAGTTTTTTAAGAAATGTAAAAAAAATAAATAGCAACATTTATAATGAATATTTAGACTTTAAAAAATAATAATAATTATGACAGGTTAAAAAATGCAGACACAAGCAGTTAAAGCAAAACAATTGGGGACTGAAGAAGCTACAAAGTACACCATATTGCAATTTTACAGAAAATCAAATGGACTGAGGAAACATTATTCATTCAGGTTTATTAGAGCTTGATTCTGCACCAGATT
>JBBMKA010000001.1:4897060-4931856 GCA_037833695.1 Sechiopsis laciniata
TTTCAAAAATTAGAATTTGAAAAATCTTAGACTTTAGTTAAAGTTATTAATGAAACATTAGATACATTGGAAGTTAATTATTCAGGTATAAATATATATATATATATATATATATTTTTTTTTTTGTTATATTAATCACTTTAACTCATAATTTTGTTTTTGACATTTGAATAACTAATTTTACTTAATTTGCTAACGATTGGAAATGATAATGACTATTTTTTAACTTTTATAAAGACTAAATTATAGTTTTTAAAATTATAATGGTTAAATTTTATACTTCTTCAAATCAAAGTTTTTGAAATCAAGAAAATTAAACCGTAATTTTTTCAAAATTCATATTCATGGCTTAGTCTATTAAAATCAAAGGGACCCCTCACCGTGGTACATAGAACTAAACTTATATTTTAGCATAAATGAATTCATACGTTTAGGTTTAAAACATGATTAAAATTTAATTGAAGAGAAAAAAAAAACTACTTTAACAAAATAAAATAATTATTTAAATTGAAATTTCTCATTATATATATAAACTTTCTTAAATGACAATTATTTTATGTAGATGAAAAATAGTCATATAGTCATCCCTATAATCATTGAGAAAGTTTTATAGCTTTCGTTTTTATTTTGCAAAATCTAATCTGGAATGATGGATGTTTATTTTATTTTTTATTTTTTGAATCAGAATGATGATGTTTATTGTATTTTGTTTAATATCTAATTTTAGTCTCTAAATTTTTAATTTTATTCTCTTAACTTTTAAATACTCAATTTTAACACTTAACTTTTCAAAAAGTTGAAAACTTGTAATTAGACTAAAATAAACATACCACATTTTAAAAATTGATGAGTTGGCTTACAAAAAAAAAAGATTTAAACCCTCTTCTTCCTCCTCTTTAGCTTTATACTCTTTTTCAGTTTTTTTTTTCTCATAGAAATCTCTTATTCATTCCATGTAAATTTAAAAGTGACTAAAATTGAACAAATAAGATTGAGAGATTAAACTTAGACAAAGTTGAGAGACCAAAATAAAACTCAACATAAAAATTTTGAGACAAAAAAAAAAGATATTTTAACACTTTGAAGGTTAGTTATGGCTTACCCATTTTGTGATATGTATTTTGTAGCATTCTTTCTTTTATTCTACATCGTTGAAGTTGGATTGTGTTAAGAGAATTTTATGAACTAACTTGAATTTTCAAATTGGTCAATCAACCCATGTATCTTTTCTATGTATTAAAAGCAATGTAATTCAATCTATATATTTTCGGGTTGGTTGAGTTGAGTTATTGGGTGGAAAATTGTTTTCTCATTTTTGCATGTAAATAACTAACACAATGAAAAAAAATTGTTAAAAGAAAAACCTAATCGATTAAAAGAAGCTCGTAAAACCTTTGATGATGGATATTATATCTGATTAGTGTCAAATGAGACACTTTATTTGCTATTAGACCACAAATTTTTTATACAACAGTGGTTGAAGGAATTTTTGGAACGGAATAGAGGTCATTCATACTCTTGCCTTTATATAAAATTTGACCAAAAATCTTATTATTTAATAAGAAAAGAGTTAGAATCGAATATAGAAAAATGTATTTATTGTCGATATAAATTTTATTTAGCAATCGAATGGGTGGGTGGGACAAGTTATCTTGATTGGTTGGTTTTTTGAAAAAGAAAGTTAAGAAATAAAGATTGAGAGAAATCGTGGATATCGTATACAAGGTTTCATTTCTAAGACATCTGTGGGGTTCAATATCCAGCACCCGCTAAGCGGTCTAGGGAGAGCAATTGCTAGAGCCGGACTTGTTGATTCAAATTTCCAGAAGGCCTTCGTCGAAAACAATCCAAAGGAATTATCCTATCCTTATGGTGGATAGGGCGAATCCGGAATCAGATATATGAATAGCCAACTTAAGAGTTTACGAGGAGAATAAATAAATCACTCCCACTAGATAGCCACCCCTTTCCTTCGGAATTGATTCTTCCTGGGTCGTGTTAATCTATTTCAACTCCACAGTCACAATTCGAGCTCCAAAACATATTATTTGAGAGGAGTTATTGAGTAAAATTTTCATAACACACTATATTTTCTTTTTTGAAATTCCAATACAATTACTATATGATAGCCAAAAATCAACATTTATATTATTATCATTAATAAAAAAAAAAACTTGTAGCCATAACAACTAGTTGGGCAGGTGGAGGACATATTTGAAAGGAAAAATGGACCTTTTACATTTTTTTTAGGAACTAATTATATATTTAAAAGTTCAAGCAAAAATAAAATAAATTGAAAGTAAAGATTAAAATTAGATATTTGAAAATCTAAATACAAAATGGTATTTTTAACCAAAAGAAATCCATGCATAATAAAAAATTGGGCAAATTTAAGTATATAATCTTCAATTAATACTCTTAACCAAAGTAATAGTTCAACATCATCCGTGTCCTTCCAATGACTAAGAGATAGCTTTTTGGCCTTTGTCAAATAAAATTAATAAAAACATTTGTTTTTCTTTCTTTTTTAATATGAAATTTGATAAAATCAATGAAAAAAAAAATATTTTTAATAATTAATTTTAATTTGTAGGAAGATGTTTGAAGTTGGAATTGTAGAGTTATAAATGAGAAATTATTTTGAATGATAAGACATTTGATTTTATAAAGGATTTGCATTTCTAAAAGGTAAAATTATTTATTAAAAATTAAAAATGAGTATTATTAAAATGTTGAATGAATAAGAATTTTCATTTTTTAAACATAAAAATTAAACACCCAAAATTAGACACTAAAAAAGATAATTTTCCCTATAATTTGTGACGAAATTAGGTAGACAAGAAAAGGAAAAATAAAAAATAAAAGAAAAAGTTCCAATTTTGTACTGGTAAGGTCGTTGAGACCTCCGCCCAATTTCGATGAGTTCGAGAATTCACAGCTTCGTACAAATCCCTTCTCCCACTCAATAGTGTCTCCACTCTCCACTGAAGCTCCCCCATTCGATTCAATGGCTCATCTTCTCAACACCTCCTTCTCCGCCGCCGCCTCTCCCTCCCTCCGCCGCCGTCCGTTTCTCCGGCCACCATTCCACTCCACTCGCCGCTCTCTCCAAGTCCACGCCAAGATCCGCGAGATCTTCATGCCTGCTCTCAGCTCCACCATGACCGAGGGCAAGATCGTGTCCTGGATCAAGACCGAGGGCGACAAGCTCGCCAAGGGCGAGAGCGTCGTCGTCGTCGAGTCCGATAAGGCCGATATGGACGTCGAGACCTTCTACGACGGCTACCTCGCTGCTATTATGGTCGACGAAGGCGGCGTTGCGCCTGTTGGATCTGCAATCGCGCTTTTGGCTGAGACTGAGGATGAGATCTCTGTCGCTAAGTCCAGAGCTGCAAATCCTTCTCCAGCTTCTGGTGCTTCGACATCTCCGCCGGAGAAGATTGTTGATAATGTAGGTGCTTCGGCCGCGCCGGTTGCTGTGGTGAAGGCGGCCGATCCGGTTTTAGTGGCTTCTACTCACCCTGCATCTGAAGGGGGGAAAAGAGTTGTGGCGTCACCGTATGCGAAGAAGCTGGCTAAGGAGTTGAATGTGGAGCTGGGGACTGTGGTTGGGACTGGACCTTCCGGGAGAGTTGTGGCTAAGGATGTTGAAGCTGCGGCTTCTGCTGCTGTTTTGAAATCGGAAGCTGCGAGGCCTGGAAGCAGTGTCCAGCCGGCGCCATCAGTGGAGTTGGGAACTACTGTGCCATTTACCACAATGCAAGGGGCAGTGAGTAGGAACATGGTTGAGAGTCTTGCAGTTCCCACTTTCAGAGTGGGATATACCATCACAACAGATGCTCTTGATGCTCTTTACAAAAAGGTAAATAATTGGGTAAAATATAAGTTCAGTCCCCATGGAAGTTAGAATTTAGTGTATATGGTTTGAAGAAAATTAGAATTTATTCCTTATAGTTTTATAAAATGTAAAATATAGTCTTTATTGCCAACCTATTAAATAGTTGGAAGCTCAAATGATATGATATGATTTTTTTGTTATATCAGTAATTTAACTCATAATTTCATTATTGTCTCAAGAATAACTAACTTTCAAGGATTTAATTTGCTAACAATTTGAAACTGCAAGGACTATTTTTTAGGTTTTATCAAACTATAGGGGCTAAATTCTAGTTTTTAAAAGCATAAGGACTAAATTCTATATTTCTTCAAACCTCAAAGACTAATCTCTAATTTTTGAAACCATGAGGACTAAACTCCAACTTTCTTCAAACCATAGGGACTAAACTTATATTTTATCCTAATTAATTCTATGAAAATGGATTTCTAACATATGTTGGACATGTTATTAGTTAGAAATATTATTCAGTTAGGAAGAAATTAGAACAACTTTCTTTATGAAATGATAGAATTAGAAGTTGTCTTGTGCCTGCCCTGCTAATTATTGATAGGGAATTATGATTCTTAGATTAAATCAAAGGGAGTGACCATGACGGCATTGCTTGCAAAGGCTACAGCTCTAGCACTGGCTAAACATCCTATAGTAAATTCAAGTTGTAGGGATGGTAAGAGCTTTACTTATAATAGCAGCATCAATATTGCAGTTGCCGTCGCCATTGATGGTGGCCTCATCACACCAGTGCTTCAGGATGCAGATAAGGTAATATTGATCTCCTTAAGTTATTCTTCTGTCTTTGTAATGATATGTTAATTAATTGATCTATGGTTGTTTATACCTTGTTTGTGTTTTAGGTGGACATTTATTCTCTGTCTAGAAAGTGGAAGGAGTTAGTTGACAAGGCCAGAGCCAAGCAGTTGCAGCCTCAGGAATACAACACTGGTACTTTTTTTTTTATCAGTTCATATTTCAAACTCGTTTCAATATGAAGTAATTAGTAAGTACTTCACTTGCATTCATATCTACGGAGAAAGTTATTATCTTTTATTCATTTGTTTTAGAAGGAATTATAATTTCGTCAAGAAATATGATAGTGGAAGAGAGGACTCCAAATGGGCCAAAAAAGTGAAAGAAATAATTTCCAAGAAAGCTGAGTTTTATAAAATAATGAATGTCAAAGGAAAAGAAACCCAAATTCATATAATCAAGAAAAACTTGATGAAATGAATAAATGAAGATCATAAAAAAGGATGTTTTAAGAAGACATTTGAAGAACTAAGCTATTGTATCTCTCTGTCTCCATCTCCATATTTTTCAGAACTGCAATAATGTGAGTTCTAGTGGTTTTTTTCAAGATCTATCCTTACCTAAGAAAGTTCTCAGGGGTCAAATGGACAGAGCCTATCAAATATTTAGTTTAAATCTTTGAAGGCTTCACACAGAGTTCACTAACTAGAGCCAAGGCTAAAGAAGATGCTCTGTGATTATAGTTCATGGTGTTTATCCTCCCTAAATAAGCAACACTAGTTAGGATAAGGTAGCAATTATCCTGCTCCTTGTCATGTTTGCTTGCCCTCCTAACTCCAAGTCCCATGAGAAAAAGTACACATTTTTTGTGCATAGTTTGCCTTGCATATAAAAGGATGACTGAGGGATCCAGATTTCTCGTGGCAAATGTGGCATGGCTCGTGGTGTGCACTATTTGTTTCTGGATTTTGTGGTATAGTAGAGATGCTAGAATTAAGCCCTGAGTTCACTCCCTGCTGTGCTCTGCTTAAAACTTTTTTGGGATCGTCATGGAGCAAGAGAAGACTGGAGATTTAGTTCCTTCAGCCACAACCTCTCTCAGTACCCTTAGATTAACTCTCATCCTAGCTACTTTATCCAACCTCCCCACGTATTATATGTCGCTCTTTAAAATGCCTTCAAAAGTTATCAATATTATGGTGGGACTTATCCGAAAGTTCCTATGGAGAGGTGCTGGGGACACTAAAGGTCTTCACTTGATTAAATGGGAGAAGATCATCTTGCCTATTGAGAATGGTGGTACTGGTCTAATTGACCTTAAATCTAAGAATTCGGCATTGCTCACCAAATGGTCTTGGAGATATTTGATGGAAAAACAAGTGCTGTGGAAGTATATTATTGACGCAAAGTTTGGTGTTCCTCATTTTGCAGAAGCTTTGTCTAATAGAGCCCTTAACTCGTCCCGTGGTCCATGGAAAACGATCCTCAATTATGGCACCTTCGTTCATGCGTATATCACCTCTAACGTTGGAAATGGCGGTTCTACATCTTTTTGGAAAGATAAGTGGCTTCGCAATGATTCTTTGAGGCATCTCTATCCGAGACTTTTTGACTTGTCTACTTCTAAGGATGCTCGGATAATTGATTTGCTGATGCTGGAATTTGGGCCTTCGTCGTAATCTAAAAGAAGAAGAGATTGAGGAATTCTCGCAGCTATCCTTTGCTCTCGATCTGGTGGTTCTATCCACTAAGAATCTAGTGGAACTTTCACAACAAGTTCTCTTTCATTGTCCATGAGTTCTTCTGTTGCTGGCCCAAAGGAATCAATTTTTTATTTATCTAGAAAGGAAAGTTCCCTAAAAAAATCAATTTTTTTTTTGTGGGAGGTGACTCACAAAGCTATCAATACATTTGATAAATTGCAACGGAGGCTGTCACACCTCTATTTGAGCCCCAATTGGGTGTGTTTTATGTAAACATAATTCTGAATCACAAGACCACATTTTTATTGGCTGTCAGTTTGCACAGAATATCTGGAACTATATACTAGATGCATTCAACTGGAGTTTGCCTCTTCCTTCCGATTCTAAATCCTTGTTGATCGTTACCCTTGAGGGTAATCCTTTCAAGGATAGAACAAAGATGATATGGGACTGTTTCATTCGGGCTCTATTCTGGTCCATCTGGCTCGAAACGAATGATAGAATTTTTCATGACAGAGAGTCTTCTTTTGAGACGGTTATTGATAAATTGATTAATATGGTGGTCTTTTGGTTAAAATGTTCCCCTTTTTTTAGTAATTATGATTTTTCTACCCTCATATTTAACTAGAGAGGTCTTTTGTAATTGCCTTCATGGCTCTTAATTTCATATATTAATGAAGTTGTTTCTTATCCAAAAAAAAAACCTCAAGTTGCCACCATAACCAGCTTCCTGAGTCCATGTTAAGAACTGATGCGGAAGTTAAAGTTCCAAAAGGAGAGAAAAAATTTCAGTAGGAAGATCATGAAAAATTGTGGAGACAGATTGAATGAACACTTTCTTGAACTAGGAAACACATTGGATCCACATACCCCCAAAAATGACAAGTTTACCATCCTTACAGACTATCTAACTTCTTAAGGATTTAGCTGCCGGACACGGAGCCAATAGATTGAAGGCTGACTATGAAAATCTTTCCGAAGAATCACACAAGCTTACCCAGGCAAAAGAATGAGCTTTGCAAAGAGAAGGCTTCATTAAAATCAGGTTTTCAAAATCTAAATGCTTTGTATCAGCAAAGACTGAGGGTCATGCCACAATGAATCTTTCTGTTGTTACGAGCTCCTGTATTCATACCCAGTTTAGGATTTTATCCCCCCAGGACCAATTTCTATGTATTCATCATTGCAGTCCTTCCCCTGCTTGGAAATCAGAATCTTGGTGCTATTCATAATCTTTGTTCAACATCATTCCCATGCACCGGTACATACAGGTGCATTCCTCATAGTGACCATGTACGGGGGGGGGGGGGGGGGGTGCTAGTTTCTCCACCCCCTGCGCTTAAGCTTGTTTATTCTACTTTGATCAAGGAGGTGCTCAAATCTCTCCTTTCGGGACAAGGGGAAAAGTCTTGTGGCATGCTTGTTTCTTTGCTATGTCATGTGAGAATTTGGCTTGAGAGGAATAGCAAAATTTATAGTAAGGTTGAAAGTTCGTTTGAGAAGGTCTGGGAGTTAACTTGGTTTAATGCCACTTTACGTTTGTTCATTACTGTCCTTTAGTAATTATAAGCTAGATATAAATAATCCTTTTAAATTGGAGTCTTTGGACTCCTTTTATGGGCTTGTCTTTTGTATGCCTATTAAACTAACAACAGCATCAACTTTATTTTTTTAATAAGAAATAATTTTGTTGATGTATGAAATTACAAAACAAGGGGTCAAGCCCAATAATAAAGGGGCCAATAACAGTATCAACCTTATCTGTGAAGATTATGAAGGTCCTTCTCTAGGCACTAAGCTTAGTAGGAAAGATCAGATAATTCCAACCCTTGCTAGCCAAAGAACAGTGGAGTAAAATGTGATCTTGTAATTCATCTACTAAGATTCTGGTTTTGAAAGAGGTAATGGTTGCTGAATCCCGACTTCACAGAAAACTGATAGGTTTGCGGCCTTCGAAGAATTATGAATAATATGAAAGATGTATGGGCAATTAGTGAGAGAGTTAGGATATTTAGGTTATAAATAGGAAGGGGATGGGTAGTGAAAGGTATCTAAAATATTGAGTAAAATTTTAGTGGGCTCTAGAGAGTATTCTCTAGAGAATGGGAGGTTTCAAGCTCCTATCAAGACTTGGTTTATCATATAGTTTCTTATCTTTTTTTATATCAATCTAGATCTTAGATCTTATAAAAAAACATCCCGATAGAGTTATGCCCTAGATAATTCTGATAGGAATGCCATTAAAGGGGTATTATAAGAGTATATTAGTGAATAGTTAAAGAGTTTGTTATGGTATTTGATTAGAATAGGGAGAGGGAGTCTTATCCAAAAAAAAGAAGAAGAAGAAATAGGGAGAGGGAGAAGTTGAGAATTGATTCAGTGGGTTTGGTTAGGGCTTTAGTGAGAGTGCTTAAAGGGGAGGTTCCAAACTTCCAAGTCCTTCGAATATTTGGTTGTCGTGTTGTTTTGTTTTCTTTACACTTTAATATATTTTGGTCCATCTTCGGCGGTAGACCATTCTTCCAGCTCTCTGTCTAGCAAACCCCTCCTCAAATTGAGATTATTTGAAGTCTTATGTATAAATAGAAGGCCAAGAAGCTTCAATCAGACAAAAGCTTACCCCATGGTCTTCCCAAAGTCTAATCTTTCTACCATCTCCAAGCTTGAGTTGAATATTCTTAAAGGTTAAAGAAAACAATCATATATAAATTTTGAAATCAGCAAACTGGAAGCAAGACATTATTGGTGCATTTGGTAACTGTTTGGGTTTTTCTTGGAAGCTATTTTTTTAGTTTTAAAATTTGTTTGGTTTTTAAAAACATAAGTAAAATGTTAGATATCAAAATAAGAAAAATCATAAGTTGAAATAGTTGTTGTAGACTTGCTTTTCAAAACAAAAAACAAAAAATAAAATGGTTATCAAATGGAGTTTATGGGACGGGTATTGATAAATTTTTAATAAACGTAGTAGTTTACACAGATCTGAGTACTGGTTAAATTTTCACTTTAACCAGAATACCTCTTCTTTGTTGCATTTCAAAGTTCAATGCACTTTCAATCTTCTCAATGCCCTTTTAAATTTTTGATCCTTTAGGTTGGGATTCCTCACACTTAAGGCCTTTAGGCTGTGTTCTTCCTCTTTTGATAAATATATGATATATATATATATATATATATATATATATATATCCTACCAAAAAAGAAGAAGAAAACTTCCCTGATTTCTTCCCCTCTGCCCTTCCTTGTGCAGGTACCTTCACTCTCTCTAACCTTGGAATGTTCGGTGTGGACCGATTCGATGCTATTCTACCACCGGGAACTGTAAGTATCGTCACTCTCCTACTCTCCCCTCCCTATCTTTTTCGTTCCGGGTTACATTTCCAGCATATACCCCTGTTTTGGCCTGGTTATTAATATGAGGAACCTAATTTATGCAGGGAGCAATTATGGCAGTTGGAGCATCTATCCCCACAGTTGTAGGTACTAAGGATGGTCGAATTGGCAAGAAAAACCAAATGCAGGTAACAAACTCGGATCATACTTAATGTGAACATTTTTCTGAGCTAGGCCTCTGTATTCTTATTCCTCGGATCTTGAAAATTTGCAGGTAAATGTAACGGCGGATCATCGAGTAATCTACGGTGCAGATCTTGCTACTTTCTTGCAAACCTTGGCAAAAATCATTGAGGACCCTAAGGACCTAACACTATAGATAGTTTTAACCCCATGAGTTTCTTTTCTTTTTTGTTTTTAGTTTTCATCTTATGATCTGAAGTTATTTTTCTTCAACATATTTGAGTCATGGAAATGGTAGAAAGTAAAGTATTATCTTCTCAATCTGTTGCTATGTTCTGTGAAGAATAAAAGCTACATTTGAAGGAGGTAGAACGATTTATTATGTTTTTTTTTTGGAAATTTTGTATGTAAACTCTGAGCCCTTGTATTGAGAACTTATTTTCACTTCGAATTCGTAAACTTATTTTTGTCTGGACTCTTGTGTGCGACAAAATTATTGGATTGCAGAGCTATGTATTTTTTTTTTATTTAATTAAAAGTTCTCTTATTTATTTATTTATTATTTATTCATGTTCCCGAAATGAACTGTAGTCATGACGCGAAAGTATAATTTTATGGACAAAAAGATTGTAATTCTTTTCTAACGAAGTTGAGAATCTCATACTGAAAAACGTAAACTATTATTCACATTATCAAATAATTAAATTATTAGATTATTGAAAACGTGACAAAATTATTGGATTTGCTTTAAGTTTGATGAATCTAACGAGACATTTATGTTAAGAATTTTACATTAAAAATGTGAGATCTTCGAATTATTTCTCTCATTATTAATTAGCTTGAAATATAAAATTTCATATTATTTAATAATAAGTAAATTCTTTTGGCACGAGCACTACTGAAAATAACCTAAAACTAACTTGAAATGTACAACATATTTCTATTTCATGCACATAATACTTGTTGTAGAAGCTAAACTACACATCATCCCCCATGATTTGACGCATTTCACATCTAGAAAGGGGGATCTATTAATGGTGTGAGACAACCACCGCAAACTTGTCAAAAGAAAAGAAGAAGAATGAAGTTGAGATACAAAATAATAATAATAATAAAAAAAATGAGAGTCAATACGATTACTATCAAAGAAAAAATAAATTAGATAAAATGGCATTTATTTGTGACTTGATATAATTTTTTTTCATAGTCAAGAATGGAAGCTTCACTTGACCACTACATACTTAGGCACCACAACCGTCTCAAAATCTAGATTTGAAAGACAACAAGGGTGTATTTGGGGCACCAATTTGACTATGATAAACGAAAGGTTATCATAAACGGTGTTTGAGGTATAAGTTATTATATAATAGAGGTTATAATAAACGATGTTTGAAAGGTTGTTTATTGTAACAAAAAATAATATATGTAAGGTTTAGGTAAACATGCATACAAATTTAGATAAATGGACACACAGGTTTAGATAACCATCGATTATAATAAAGGGTGGGACAAACATGGGTTGAGTTATTATAACCAACCCGACTGTTTATATTAGGGGTGATTTCGGTTTGGTTTTTGTCGGTTTTGTACTAAACTGACAACCGAACCGATATCTTCGGTTTTCAAAAAATTGATCCAATCCAATGTCCAATAAAGGATAGAACCATTGGTTCGGTTCGGTTTTGGATCCGATGCGATGTCCAATTTTTTTTAATATATCAAATATATTTTTCATAAAAAAATCTCTTAAACAACAATATTTTTAAAAGTCGGAAGTATTTTTTAACTTATTAAAAATTCTTTAAGATGTTTTTTACTCAAATAGAAGGGAATTAAGAAAATCTTCAATACTTTAAAAAGTCTTCAAAATAATGGAAGGAAGATAACTTTATATGATTTATTGACAAAATATATATTTATTTGTAATCTCAAAAAATATAAATATGTATATTTCGGTTTGGATCGGTTTTTATTGGTTTTTTAAAACGAAAACCGGAACCGATCCAATATTTTCGGTTTTTTCAAATCACAAACCGATATGTCCAATTTTGTGTTAAAAAACCGATCCGATCCATTGGATTGGATTGGTTCGGTTCGGTTTTTCGGTTTTTCGATTTTATGTTGCACCCCTAGTTTATATAAACAGGGGTCCAAACACGCCCCAAGAGATTTTCACAACTAATTATAGATTTCGAATATGAAATTTTTAAAGGAACATACTTATGAGATTTCAAGCCTTTATCAATAAAGTAGACTTGAAGACATAAATTTGTCGTCATAAATTTAGTCAAATAAGATTAAAAAAATAAATAAATATTACGTTCATCTTTCTAAACTAAAGAATGGAAATGTTTCCTTTTGTAATTTTAAGTACCAAATTTTAAGGAGAGAGAATGATAAATGATGCTTGCAAACTTTTCATGAAAAGGTAACTATCAAAATATTTTGACTATATTAGAGGAAACTATTATTTTCCCTATTCAAATTCATATCCAAAGTTAAAACTATATGACCTTCTAATTACATTTCTAGGTGAGATAGTTATATCAATGAAGTAAACGTAAGACTATTATCTGTTATGAATTCAATTGAAATTAAAAGAAATTTAAAAAAAAAAAAAATGGAAGAAAAAAGGGGAAAAGAAGAAATGAGATATTGATGTCACACGATATCCGTCCCAAAAATAAATGCGAGTTGATAAATGCGATTGAGAAGGTGACATTTGGTCATTTGGTAAACGGTGGGTGATGATAACATTATTATTATTATTTATTATTTTTGAGTTCTTTAAAAATAACATTATTATTATTATTTTATTTATTATTAGTGGTAGAGAAGAGCATTTGGCAAGTGAAAGACTTTTTAATTTGGAGAAAGAAGAACGTCAAAATTGAATGCCACGGCATCCCAATTATTGCACCCAATCCGGCGCTACATCAGTCATACATACATACATAATATACAATTTAATAAAACCATTTTTAAAAGTTTGATCAAATAAATACAAATTTCAAAATTAAGAATGACCTTTTTAAAGTGGGCATACCGGAGTACTTACCAGTAAGGACTTTTTACCTATATATATAATTACAAATTTAATCTCTCTTCATCAACATTTTTCTAAAATTAGAAAGAAGAAACAAAAATTTTGTGGTCATAAATATAGAAAAGGTGGATTTTAGTCAGCACTCAAGTATTACTCTTTTTGTTTCCCCCATCAAATACCATCTTTATTTCCACGAAATTTACCATTTTTTTGGCAGAGATTAAGATGGAGATTCCTGAAGAAAATTTTTTCCAAGTTATTTTTTTTCTTCTCAATTTTAGTAATTACCTATATGTTATTTTTAATTGAAATAAAATATAGAGATCGAAAAAGGAAAATAGAAAATACATTCTCCATCCTTATTAAAAAAAAAATCTCGCTTATTCTCTACCTTAACAGGGATTCATTGTACGTTAAAGGTGGACCCCCAAAGACCCCGAATACATAGAAAATGAACATCTATCTGTAGCGGTTGGTGTCATTGTTTGGTAATATTTCAATTCTATAAGATTTGTAATCCTCCTCCCCAATTTATACTTAAAATAAATAAATAAATAAAACTATCTATAGTCATTATTTTTGCCTTAAACATCCTCATATAAATGAGAAATAAAGAAAAAGAAAGCGAATTTTAAAACTATCTCTTGACTTGAAAAAAAAAAAAAAAACAAGAAAAATTCACTATGGGGTCAAATAAAAAGGAATAATAATCCATCCCAATATACAAAAAAGAAAATAAAAAGAAAAATAAATATAGCACATTTGTTGAAGCAGTTGAACTGCAAATTTGGCAAACCCAAACACACAAAAATCACCACCACCACCAAATCCAAACTCCCCAAAATTCCCCAAATTCCTCTCTCTCAAAACGACAATTTCTCATTACAAAAACTCTCAATTATATTATTTCCAAATCCACAAATCCAAATCCATGGCGGTTGATCAAGACGATTTCAGTTTCCCCACCGCCGCCCTGGATCCCTTCGGCCGCTGCGGCATGGACTCGCCGCCGCTCTGGCGCCTCTCTCCTGCCGCATCTCCGATCTCCTACCGTCAAAAATCCGTCACCGATCGGAATTTCACCGACGCCAGATTTACGGCGTCGTTGCAGCGGCGGAGGAGATTCTCAACCGATGCGACGGCGGCGGACGGAGTGGAGGCGGCGGCGGCGGCGACGGAGAAGATGGATGCGCTTTGGGAGAATTTCAACGAGGATTTGAGGAGGAGTCGGAGATCGAGGTTGATGAAATCGGCGGAAATGGAGTCGGTGGAGGAGGTTGAGATTGTGAAGGCGCGGCGGCGGATGGCGGAGTTGAGTATGCCGGAGAGTTCCGGCGCGGTGGCGACGAGGAGGAAGACCACCGGAATTGTTAAGGTTTTGAAGAAGCTGTTCTTGATACATAACAATTCTCGCCGGAATCTGCAAAATCGATCCCGGTGAGAAACAGACGACTTTTTTTTTTTCTTTTTCTTTTTTTGGGGAGGCAATGAAAATGTAAATTAATAAGAAATTACAATTCATACAGGTTTTTTCTTCTCTTTTTTTCAATATTTAAAATATTTAAATTTCATTTTAGCTTCTTGTTCCTCAATATTTATTTAGTTTTTTAAGTTTCATTGGGAAGAACACCACAACTGAAAATTGATAGTAAAATTAAATTGAATTAAAATTAATCAATCAGTTCAAATCCTTTTCTTTCTAAAAAAAATATGGAAATTCTCTTAAAATGTATGTTAAAGATATAAAGTAATTTTTTCCTTTTTAATGGGTGAAAACGGGAACTTGATTATTAATATAAATGAAAAAAGAAATGCAATTAGTAAATATACACAATTGAATACACGATTTTTCTTTTATTTTTTGCAATATTTAAAATATTTTTAAATTTCATTTTAGCTTCTTGTTCTTCATTTCTTGTAAAAGGGTTAGTTTTGTTTGGAGAAATGTGGACTTTTGTTACCTATCTGTATGAATTGGGGATGGTTTTAGAATTAATGTTTTTGTTTGGGCTATTTTAAGAAAAATGTACAATGTATTGCATAATTGATAAATATTTCGGGTGCTAGTATTATAGCAATTCCTAATGATTTTACATATTTTTTCTTTAAACAAAAAAGTAAATCTACTGTTGAGGTAAAAAAGGTAGTGAATGTGTAACGTGAAAAATAATTTGCAAATGTGACATATCAAGAATATAGAAATAATTCATATGTATATTTGACTATAAAGCCGCAAGTGTAAATCCTTTCCTATTTAAAAAAAAAAAAAAAAAAAAAAAAAAAAAAAAAAAAAAAGCTTCAATTTCATTGTTGTACTAAAAAAAAATGAAAATTCTCTCAAAATATATATTTCATTTTATTTTTGTTTTTATTTTTTTTTTATGACCAAACTTCTAATCTTGCATTATTAATATAAATATTATGCTAGTTGAGGTATACTCAATCTTGAAAAAAGAAATGCAATTAGTAAATATGTAAGATGATTTTCTTTTTTTTTTTGTTTTTTTTTCCTTTTGCAAGTAACACACCATGACACTGTTTAAAAAAAATATATATCATGACATTGATATAAACCATGTTTATCACCATGTTTTTTCTTAAGAAAATATATAACCCCATTTACATCCTTTGTATGAATATAAAAAATGCTTGCTAAAGTCGGTCTTTTCTAACGGTAACTAATATGTATTTTCAAATACAAACGTGCAAGTTTGAATCCTTTATATTCATTTTACTAAGAAAATATGAAAATTCTTTCAAAATGGTATAATGTGAATATAAGGTATAATTTATTTATTTATATATAATTTATAGGGTGGAGGATTTTTTTTTTTTTTTTTTTTTTTTTTTTTTTTTTTTTTTTGAAGAAGTTATAGGGGGAGGAATTGAACCTCAACATTGAAGTTGTTAGTACAAACCTTTTAATTAAATTATGCTTATTTTATTTAAGTATAATATAATATTTATTTGTATTATTAATGATCACTTATTTTTACTATGAGGGGCACATAATCCTTAATAAATGCTATAAAAAAAATATATTAAAGAGATGATATATCTATTAATAATCATTAACCCATTTACATATTATTGGTTCACCAAAATTCACAATAATTATTTTTACTAACCAATTATGGATTTTTTTTTTTTTTTTTTGATAGTTAACCTATTAAGGAGTTAGCGATCATTAACCAATTAAAATGAATTTAATTTTAGTTCAGTAATTTGTTCATGATTATTAACCAATTAAAAAATAAATTATGATCTACTTCAATCAAACCCACATCATAACACAAGGACGAATCAATAAAGAAGTCAATCTTCATGAAGAAGAAGAATAGAGAAAGAATATTCAAAACATTATGAAAGCACACCAAACCCAAGAGCACCCTTAAAGTTGTGTTTTCATGTGATTAAAATTAGAAATTTTTTTGTTCTTGAATTGTAAAAACATATTTGGAAATTTAAGATCCATGTTGAAAAGTTATATATATATATATATATATATCTGTGTGTGTGTGTGGAGTATTTTGTTGTAACTTTAACTTTAGCTTGTTCTTATTATAACTAAGTTAGTTTAGAGCTTGTAGCTAGTTTACCTTTAGTTGAATTTTCATTTTGAGACTTGTTGGTTATATATACATGTAGAATCTTCCATGGATGAATGGTAGAGCTTTAACCTTTTTCTTTGATTTAGAATGCGTTTTCTTTTTCCAAGGCTTCAACTATCAAGTTCTTTCTTTCCTTTGTGGGGGCTCATTCCTAAATGGCTATTCATTCAAATAAAAATAAAATTGAGATTCGATCTAAATTAATTATTCTAAAGTGACATCATCTTAAGAGAATATGTTGAGAATTCAACATTTTCTGTTGGAGATATTTTCATTGTCCCACATTATTGGAAATTTGAGGAGTCTTCAACATCTTTGTAAGATATATGAGTTACTCTATTCACTATCAATTGACTTTGAAATGGAATTCTATAATATCTAATATAGTAACAAAACTCCATGTAGGTAATTGATCCCCAAATTTCGATACGACCCAATAGGATATTTAATCCCAAAATTTAGATTTGATCCAAGCAGGTAAACCTAAGTGAGTAATTCAGACCAACCCAAGCAAGTAAAACTTAAGTGGATATTTGATCCCAAAAATTTAGATCCCAACCCAAGTGAATAAGCCTAAGCAGATATTTCGGTCTCAAATTTGGATCTAATCCAAGATATTATTTCTAGCACCATTTTGAGAGGCATGTTGAAGATATTCACAATTGTCCACATTATTGGAAAGATAAAAAGTCTTCAACATCTTTATACGATATATGAGCTACTCCCTTCACTATCAATTGATTTTGAGATGGAACCCTATACTATCTACTTCTGATTTCCTCATCAATTTATTTTGAAATGGTGTTAAGGATCCCACTATTGTCCCACATTGGAAAAATGGGGAGTCTTCCAAACATTTATAAGATAGGTGAACTACTTCTCTTATAACCAATTGATTTTGAGATGAATGTTCACACTATCTAATATGATATCAGAACTCATTAAGTTCAAATGGATATTCAGTCCAATAAAATGAAATTGAGATCCGATTCAAGATTGATGAAACTCAAAAGAGGCACTATTTTGAAGGGGCATGTTAGGGATCCCACTATTGTCCCACATTGAAAAATTTGAGAGTCCTCCAAATATTTATAAGATAGGTGGACTACTCCACTCAAAACTAATTAATTTTGAGATAGATATCTGCAATATCTAATAGATGGAACCCCATATCATTTTAATAATTCTTGTGTATTTACTAGGTGTTGTATTGTGTGTTTAGGAGGTTATTGTTCATCCGAGGGCTGCCTAAGTCATTTGTGGGAAAGTGATTTTATATCATTTGGTATCATATCTTAAGCTCAAGATTAATAATGCGTAGTGACTAATTGTTGGGCTTACTTAGGTTCGTAGTGTTGCTAGTTCGCTCTCGTTTTGCTTGGGGTGGTGCAATCGATCAAGTCGTCGGATGAAACAATAGTTTTACCTATTGTAGTGCATGGAAAATATGTAGAATATTGATGCATAACTAGGTTTTACTAATTCTTTCTAGTTTATTAACTTGTTGAATGTGCTCTTATGCTTTACATGTACCATAGATGGATTAAAGACAACTATATAGATGGTTGTGGGTTGTACTGTTGTAGCCATTGGGGATATTAGCATGTAGAGATAAATTGATATTGCTAAAGATGTTTGTGGGTTGATATTGCTAAAGATGTTTGTGGGTTGATATTGCTAAAGATGTTTTGTTGCTATAGACTTGCATGGTCTAGGTTGTACTATTGCTGCTTATGGTGTTTTATATTACTATTGTAGACTTGCTAGTCCAAATGAATGATAACTGTCGATGCCAAAATTTGGTCTTCGTGATCAACGGTGAATTTTTATTGTATATGGACGAATTAACCTGCAAAACAAACAAGAACTAGACACCGGTATGGTGTGGGCCACGTCGCCTCTGATGCCTAAGTTAGACTAGATTGAAAGAGGTGGGTAGGTGAGTCGATTTTAGGGTTTAGAATTAACTTACTTGATAACTAATTGATTTGCATATATATAGAAGCGGGTAGGTGACTAATTTATGGAAATATTCCCCTTTTTAGGTGAATATTTCTATTTTAGGAAAATATCTCTTCTTGGGTCGAGCCCTAAATAGGGTCTAACCATAGGTAAGGAAAAAAAATGTGAATATAGGCGAAAACGGCACGCTAATCAGAGTTCAAACGAGGGAGATATGACCAAAAAGGCAAAAATGGGCCGACTCGGTCGGGTCAGCAGCTGGGCGCCTAAGGTAGGTTCCCCGCGCGCGTGGGCACCTAAGGCGGGTTCCCCGCGCGCATGGGCGCCTAAGGCGGGTTCCCCGCTCACATGGGTGCCTAAGGCGGGTTCCCTTTGCAGCCTCCCCGCTTGGTTTTGGACCAGCATCGATCCTATGGGCCTTACTCTGTCAGACTAGCCCGTTCTTTGGGACTTTCTTCGTGGGCCCGACTTCATTCCGAGCACCCAATTTCTCTTGCCTAATTTTGCCTATAACAATAAACACTCTTATTGTTACTAATGCAGACTTTCTGGTCCAAAGGATGATAAATACCCATATTACTATGACTAGCTGATCTCAAAGGGATGATTAATACTCTTATTGCTACTATTGGATGATAAATACACTATTGTTGTAAACCAAACCATTGTTTTTGAAGAATTGTATAACTTAGAATGCTTAAGTATTATTTTAATTTTTTTTTTAAAAAGTATATTATTTAAAATATCTATAGTCATGATAAAAATTGTTATTTTTCAAAAACTTTATAAATTAAAATTTGTTAAATCACATTTTAAAATCATGTATAATAATGATATTACTTTTTTTCCTTTAAAAAACTTGTATAAATGAGTGTGTGTGTGTATATATATATATATATATATATAACATTAAAATTGTTGAGATTTAATTAATCTGCCCACCAGCTAGACGTTAGGGGGTTTATTCAACCTGTGGGTTAAATTAAACCCTCCACCAAATACCCTCAAAGTTCACTAAACAAGAATCTGTGTTTTGTCATTGATGGTTTAAATGGTTTTTTATTTTTTTTTATTATTATTATTTTTTTGAAATCATGGTTTAAATGGTTTAAACTAAATAGGTTTTGTTAGTTTTTCAAAAAGACAAAAATAGATAAAAAGATTGATATATAAAGTGGAATATTGATGATATATCTTTCATCAAATACTTGTCTATTATCTCTATATTATCTTCAATTGAGGTATTTCTCATCTCTGTAATCAAATTTCAAAATTAACTCTCTTTTTTTGTTCGCAAACTTAACTTTGTTTTCAAAATTGAATTCTAGTTTGAATTGACATCGATATCGATATTTATTTTATTTTTTATTTCTTTTGCAATCAAAGTAAATCAAAAAGCACTTTCATTGTTTCTCTAGATTTAAAAGCCTTCGTAAGAACACTTTTGGTGAAAATTTATTTTAAACTATAGCCGTTTTGATTAAAAAGAAGTGATTAATTCTAATTTAAAATTATTAGATAACCAAGAGGTTCAAGACTATTTATAAAAAAATATTTTTTGACAGATTTTAAAAAAACGTTAGGTCGACAGCGACTTCAACGATCAACGTCATTTTTGTATCCTTCAAATTTCATTTCTTTTTTATTTCAAAAAAAAAAAAAAAAAAAAAAAAAAACTTCCATTTCTTTTTAATCCTTATGCATGTTCGGGGCATGACATGCATAATGAATAATATCAGTTTTTTTTTTAGTTTTGCACATATTTTATTTTCAATTCTTTAATAAACATTAAAAGAAAATTCAAGCAACTTTATAATACAACAAACTCAATACATTTTTTTAAAGAAAAATGTCCTATCTTGCAAAACAAAATTCACAACTTGATTTAATTTAATTTAGACATTATTTGACCTAATTATAATTTATAAGTTTATTATCATACACTAATCAATAATTAATTAGCTGACTTACTCATTACAATTTTTATAGCTTTCTTTGTGGAATTTGACTTATTTATTTATTTATTTTAATATTTAGTTAATATTTAAGGAAGATCAGAAGTATGAAGGATAATTGTGAGTATCTTAGCAACAAAAAGTCCAAAATCGTGTTTATTATGGGATGCACTGCAACGGGAAAATCAAAACTTTCGATTGATTTGGCAACTTTCTTCAAAGCAGAGATCATCAACTCTGACAAGATTCAATTTTATAAAGGCCTCGACATCATCACTAATAAGACCACATACTCTGATCGTCGCAATGTTCCTCACCATCTCTTTGGCATAATCGAAGATCTGGATGCAAATTTGACAACTGAAGAGTTCTCTCGCTTAATTGAAAAGTCAATAGTCAAGGTAATCGAACGAGGACGACTCCCAATAATCGTTGGAGGATCAAACAACTACATCAAAGATTTAGTTGAGAATCCAATTAGAGATTTTCGTTCTAGATTTGATTGTTGCTTCGTTTGGATCGATGTTTCGCTTCCGATTCTGTTCAGGCACATCGAAAAGCGAGTCGAACAAATGGTCGAGGCAGGAATGGTGGAAGAGGTTCGTGAGATATTTGTTTCTCACGCCGACTACAACCGTGGAATTCGTCGTGCAACTGGCGTTCCAGAGTTGGATAGGTACTTCAAAGCGGAGAAAACCGATGAAAAACCGTACATGGAAGATTTGTTGAAGTTAGCCATTCAAGAAACAAAAGACAATACCTGCAAACTCGCACTCTGTCAATTAGGAAAAATTCATCTGCTACAAGACGTGCAAGGTTGGGATATCCACCGTATTGATGGGACGACAGTGTTGGAAAGAAGCGGAGAAGCGGCGACCAATGAGTGGATGGATAGGGTTCTAAAGCCTAGCTTAGCAATCGTCGGCAATTTTCTAAATGAAAAGCATGAAAAGATAGATTAAAAAAGAATTATCAAAGGGGAGGCAATTACCTATAACCATTACAAACAACTGAAGAAGAAGAAATTGATCGTTTGCAATTATATTTTGGCTATACTATTTGCACTAACGGCTATATGTTTTATATAAATAGCTGAATTTGCAATAGAAATTGGAACCACAACTACAAGTAGTAGACAAGGTTTTATGATATGAATATGTTGGCAAGGAATATATATCCAACTATGTCCTTAAAGTTAATTTATATATCTCAATATTCACCTATCATTAAGTTTTTTGTTATTTTGAAAGGCTTATAATGTTATTTTCAAGAATTTAAATACCTCTAGAAATAATCTTTATCGACGTTGGTAAATCCCTCGAGAAAATCTTCAACAAAGTATTAATTTTCAACTTAGTTATTGACAAACCTCGAAAATAATCCAACTATTGTATCACCATAAATTAACGACTTTATTTTTCTAAGACCATGATATTCATAAGGTAATGTCTAGATTAAAAGAATGCAAGCTTTATTCAATAATCATAAAATAGACCATAGTTCTATATCGTCCCATGAAAAAAGTAAAATCATTTAGCAAACATAAATTTTAAAGATAAAATTAATTAATACTTGGAACAAATATAACCTAACATAATAAAATTAAAGCAGAAGCCATTGTCTCAATGGTCATCTATGACTTAGTCAACATGGAAATGAAGTATAAAATAAAACTCAATAAGGTGACTCCCAAGATGGAGTACGATGTGCCACAAACAAACTCAATAATTAACAAATGATGCACTAATTTTTTTAATATATTATGATCTCTACACTTTGATCGAGAAAGAAGGAAAGAAATATCATATGGACACTGCAGCATGCAACTAACGACATTGAGCATTGATGTCGTTGCGCTCCTTTATAGCATGACAACCCTACTTAAATCTTCACATTGATATGAGATATTGTCTACTTTGGGTCTAAACCCTCATGGATTTGTTTTTTGGCTTCCCCAAAAGGCCTCATATCAATGGAGATGGTTGTCATCACTTATATACCTATGATTTTCCCCTAATCTAACCAATGTGAGATACTTTGTTTGCATACCAACATGAAGATATGATCCTATATATATATATATTTGCGCTAGAAGAACTTTCTCGAGCAAAAGTAATATGAGAGCGTAACTAGGGTTTTGCTACCGTTCTTGTTTGATAATAGATATGTCAGAAATTAAGAAAGATGAATTGCTATTATCAAAATCCCTACCCGACTAGGACAATAGTGTGTATCAATGATCACTCACTAATCAAATTACGTGATTTGGAGATTTTAGGTATTTCTTGCAATTAAGGGTTATGGGTTTGGAAGAACATATAAAAGAGAATCCACACATTCTCTCTAAGAAAACCTCAAATAGTCCCCTCTCTTCTGTGAATCCATTTGCAACTAACTTAACTTTGAATCTAATTATGAATGCATTGTATCCTTGACTTTACTTTGAAAATCTACCTGCGTCCGACAAGCTTTTGGTTCAAAAAGTTTCTTTAAAAGAATATTCCAAATATGGCTTTTAGATAATGAATCAAGTTCACATTTTCATAACTTTAATTTGATGATCCATAGTTCTGATTCCTTGGAATTGATAGGTTAAATAGAGAAATATTTGCATGCTGCTTAGGCAGTATGCAGCCACCATATAGCTAAATCTAACTCATTGATTTTGTTTTTAATTTGGAGAAATTTATTTAAAAAAAAAAAAATCAATAGATCAGATTATGCCGCATGAGTGGCTGCATGCTACCTAGACAATATGCAAACATTTCTTGGTTAAATATATGAGCTCTCTAACATCAATCTCATTTGTTCTTCTAGATCATGAGAGTTTAAAGCATGTCATTCAAACTCGGCCTCTTCAAATTTAGGTGGAAGAAGGTTTAATACTTCTAATTTTGTAATAATGGTCCAACTTTTCTAAATTAGCACAGTTAGCTAGGGTAATACTCAAGAATGCATTACATTTATGAAAATTTCAATTAAAATAATGATAATCTATTTATTAATAAAAATAGTCATAGTTCGGGATCCCAATAAAAACAATTAAACTTAACATAAAACTAATCCTATAGCGCTACATAATATTGAAACATTAATGAAGACCAAGTTTATGTTGAATGAAGACCAAACAATAATTCAAATTGATTTCTATATCTAAGTTTTAATGTTAAAAAAATATTTTAAAATATAAAATATAATTTAAGAGAATTTAAGAAAATGAATGAAAGAGAGAAAATAGAAAATGGTTTATGTTTGATTTCATAAAGATTAGTTAGTTAATAAACCATGCAGATTTAGTTAATTCATACAACAAATTAACAATGGTTAATGGAGGTTTATTCAACCTCGGTTAAGTTAAACCCCCCATAAAACACTCCCAAGTTCACTAAACAAAATTTTGTGTTTTGTTATTTGTTATGTAAGTGGTTTAAATTTAATAGTTTTTATTATTTTCTGGAAAAAAAAAAAAAAAGAGTTTTTATGATATATCTTTCATCAAGCACTTGTGTCCATTGTCTCTATCATATCTTGAATTCAGGTATCTCTCACATCTCCATAATTAAATTTCGAAATTCATATTTCTTTTTTGTTCTCAAACTTAACATTATTTAAAAATAAAAAATATAATAAATAAATAAAAACTTAAGGCCTTCCTAGAAGTCCTTTGTTTGAACTTTCATTAATATGTTTTTATTTTTTTTCTTTTTACGTACATCAAAGAACCACTTTCTTTATTTCTGCAACACTTTTGTGAGAAAACAAATCTTCCAATTATATCTAGTTAACCATTTTTTGTTTAATAAAAATGCGATTGTTTATATATAATTTTTAAATTATTACATACCAAGATGTTCGAGACTAATTTAATCTTCTTTTTTTTTTTTTTTTTGGAAGATTTCAAAAACCCTTTATTTACAAGACTTCAATGTTCATAATATATCTTATAATACTGTCAATTTTTTTATATCTTTCAACTTTAGTTTCTTTTTCACCCTCTGCGACGTGCATTACATGTATAAAAGAATAATATCACTACTTTTAACTTTTATTTTAATTAGTTCTTTAAACATAATATAGTCTCTTTTTTTTATTATTATTATTTTGAGGTGCTTTCTTTTTATTATATGTTTGTACTGGCATTTTTTATTTGCACGCATTTTATTTTCAATTTGCTTAATAATTATTAAAATGACTTTCAAATGGTTTTATGAATTGAAACATACTATATATATAACGTAATTTCAACACATTTTTACTAAAAAAAAAAATGTATTATGATGCAAAACAAATTTTACAACATAATTTGACTTAGTTTAGACATTTTTTGACCTAATAATATAGTTTATAAGTTTATAATCATGCATTGTAGCACTAATTAATTAACTAACTTACTATGCAATTTTCTCTATTTTATGTGGATGTTGACATTAATTTTTATTATTTAGTTAATATTGAAGGGAGAATCGGCAGTAAGAAGGACAACATGATGGAGTATTTTAGCGATAAGAAGTCCAAAATCCTGTTTGTTATGGGCTCCACTGCAACAGGAAAATCAAAACTTTCGATCAATTTGGCCACTTACTTCCCGTCGGAGATCATCAACTCGGACAAGATTCAGTTTTATAAAGGCCTTGACATCATCACCAACAGGATCACCTACTCTGTTCGTCACGACATTCCTCACCATCTTCTCGGTGTAATCGAGGATCCGGATGCAGATTTGATAGTCGAAGAGTTTTGTCGCTTAATTGAAGAGTCAATCACTGAGGTTATCAAACGAGGATGGCTCATAATCGTTGGTGGATCAAACAACTACATCGAAGAACTAGTTGACAATCCAATTAGAGATTTTCGTTCGAGATTTGATTGTTGCTTTGTTTGGATCGATGTTTCGCTTCCGATTCTATAGAGGTACATCGCAAAGAGAATTGATCAAATGGTGGAGGCAGGAATGGTGGATGAGGTTCGAGAGATATTTTTGCCTCAAGCCGACTACAGCCGTGGAATTCGCCGCGCGATTGGTGTTCTAGGGTTGGATAGGTACTTCATTGCGGAGAAAAACGATGAAAAATATTGTAAGGAAGATTTGTTGAAGTTAGCGATTCAAGAAACGAAAGACAATACCTGCAAACTCGCACTCTGCCAATTAGGAAAAATTCATCTGCTACGAGACGTGAAAGGTTGGGAAATCCACCGAATTGACGGCACGACAGTGTTTGAGAGAAGCGGAGAAGAGGCAACCAATGAACGGATCAATATAGTTCTAAAACTGAGCTTGGAAATCGTTGGCGATTTTCTAAACGAAAGGCATAATAAGAAAAATTAAGAAAAGAATAATCAAGAGGAGACAATTAGCTATGAAAGTTACAAACAACTAAAGGAAAAGTTGAATATTGGCTGGATTTGCAATCAAAGTTGGAATCACAAATACATCCACAACTACAAGTAGCCAAGGTGTAAGATATGCATATGCCGGCGAATGTATAATAGCTATGTAAATAAAGTTTATGGATATTAATTAATATGCATATATAACAATAAATACATGAAAGTTTAAAAGATCTAAATGTGTATTATTTCTCGACTTTCGCCTAATGTTTCTTTTGTTTCTGATGATATTCATGTAATTGTTTTTTTTTTTTTTTTTTTGAATTACAACAATTTGGAGATTGAGGATTCGAAACCGTAACCTTTTGATCGTTAGGTATACGTTAATACTGAGTTACTGTTCTTGTTGACATGTAATTGTCTGTTAGAACTACTTATTGTTTTAATGTTTTTATGAGAATATTCATTGATATTGCTACTGATGTTGGCAGTCGGAACATTGAATGTAAGCATATCAATTTCTGTCTTCGGGAACCATAAGGACACATTTTTCCCTTTCTGATCAAGACGATAAATCTTTATTCCCCCTTTATTTGTATATTTTTTAAGGGAAAAACTTGCCTCCTCATGAATGAAAAGGTAGTCTATCTTTAAGGATGATGTGTCAACATGTCTGCCACACAATTTTTTGTTTTGTTTTTTAGTATCATTTTGTTTATAAAAAAGATAATGAATGTGTGGCCTCTATTAATTTTAAGTAGGGAGTGCCCCCTCATTCATGAGGAGGCAAGTTTTTCTCATATTTTAATAGAAAACTAATGACTTACATAAATAAGAGGGGACAATTTTGAGTTTTTTAAGTTTAGGAACTAAAATGGACATTTGAAAATTTATAGAGAAAAATGGAACAGATTATGAATTAAAAAATCACCATTTGAAAATTCAAATATCAAAATGGAACAAATATTAAAGTTCTAGAGATCAAAAAATATTGTAATCTACATTATATGGATTAATTAGTTAAAATTTTCAACAAAGATGGAATAGCTCTGTTGGTTATAGCTAGAGATGTTCACGGGGCGGAGTGGGGTCGGAGAATGGCTTCCTTGTCCCTGCCACCGAAATCAATTCTCGTTCTTGAAAAATTTACCTTTTTTTTTCTCGGGGAATTTTTACCCGTTCAATTGTTTTTTTTTTTTTTTTTTTTGCATTTTTTATATTTTATGAATAATAATATCAAATAATTAATTATTCTTAGGAAATATTTATCAAATTTCAACTATATTGTTAATTATTAAGATAAAATATTTATTTGAATACATAATTTCACCCACAAATATTTTTTTTATCTAAAATTTAAAGAATTAAAATGAGAAAAATGTATAATAAAAAAAAATACACAGCAGCCAAGGTAATAATTTTCTTTTATTGAAGATACGGCTACACCACCACATCAACAGCTCATAACTATAATATTAGACTAACAAAAGTTCAAAAATATATGTATGTAGGAGAATGGTTATTGAAATTAGAGGGAGTAAAAATAAAAATAGCTGTGAATTTTCTTTCCCATCTAAACGGAGATTTCCTGCCCCGTTAGGGGCGGGTCCTCGCGAGAAAAATGAACAATCTCTAGTTAGAGCGTGTGCTTGTTAGCCACAAGGTCTTGAGGTTCAAGCCCTCCTTCTAGTATTGAAAATGGTCAAAATATCATTAAAAAAAAAAAACAAAAAAAAAACATGTCTTGCGTTCTTTCCCACCTAAAATTTGTGTAGTAAATACCCCTAATCTGTACTTTATTCTTTCAAATGCCTAACCTCTATTCTGTGCTAAAAGAGCTTTCTCGAAATATTAGTAAATAGTATTAGAGCGTTATTAGTTCAAATGTTTTTTCACTAGATTCCAAGTATAGCTTTTAAATAATAAATCAAGTTCACATTTTATAACTTTGATCCATAGATCTGATTCCTTGGAATCAGATAGCTTAATTAATTATAAGAATTCAGCTACATTAATCCTATTTGATTTTTTAAATCATGAGATTTATTTTAGAGCATTCAGCCTCTTCAAATCTAGCTAGAAGGTCTAATATTCTTCTAATTTTGAGCACAACTATGGTAATACTCAAGCATGCATTAGATTTATGAAAACTTCAATTAAAATACCATATCACAAGAATGTGTTTCTATTTAATAATAATAATAATAATAATAATAATAATAATAAAAGAGTAATACTTTGGAATCTCAAGTAAAACAAGTAACAAAAAACAATTAAACTTTACCAGACTAATCCTATAACGCTACATAATGAAATATTAATTTTAGGCATCATAGTACAAGGTTTTGTTAAATGAAGACCGAACAATAATTCGAATTGATTTCTATATCTAAGTTTTTATGCTAAAAAAATATTTAAACTTATGATTTAAGAGAATTTTACGAAACGAGGAAAAGAGAGAAAATAAAGTGGTCTATGTTTGATTTCATGAGCGATTAGTAGTTAAGAATGTTGAGATTTATTTCTCGAAAAAAAAAAAAAAGACCAAATGGCATTGAAGCTTGATGACTTTGAGGATGAACTGAATTTGAACTTTAATTTATTCTTTGGTCTCTCGTTTAATTTCCAGTTGGTACATTAAAAAAAAAAAAAAAATTAGATTTAGTTAATCTACACAACAAACATGAGGATAGTGGAGGTTTATTCGACCTTTTTTTAAAATTAAAACAAAATTTTGTGTTCCATTATTTGTTATTTAGGTGGTTTAAATTTAATAGTTTTTGTTAGTTTTTTGAAAAAGACAAAAATAGATAGAAGGATCCATATAAAACTGGAGTTTTGATGCTATAGTTTTTATCGAGTGCTTGTCCATTGTTTCTATCATATCTTGAATCCAGGTATCTCTCACATCTCCATAACTAAATCTTCAAATTCATCTTCTTTTTTTTTTTTTGTACTCAAACTTAAAAAAAAAAAAAAAAAAAAAAACTAGTAATCCTTTGTTTGAACTTGCATTAATATGTTTTGAATTTTTTTTTTCTTTTTACAATTAGAGTACATCAAAGAACAACTTTTTTTTTTAATTTCTGCAACTAAGGAACACTTTTTTAGAAGAAAAAAAAAATCTTCCAATTATATTTAATTAGCCATTTTTTGTTTTGTAAAAAAGTGATTGTTTATAATTTAAAAATTATTACATACCAAGATGTTGAAGACTACTTTTAAAAAAAAAAAAATTTGACAGATTTCAAAAACGCTTTGTTTACCATGACTTCATTGTTATATATATATATATTATAATACTGTCAATTATTTTGTATCCTTTAAAACTTTTCACCCTCTACGTGCATTACATGTAAAAAATAATATCACTAATTTGTAACCTTTTTTTCATTCTTTAAACATCATATAGTCCGTGTTTTTTGGTGGACATCATATATGTTTCTACTCGTTTTTTTTATTACCATGCATTTATTTATTTTCAATTTGCTTTAGTAATTATTAAAATGCGTTTCAAACGGTTTTATAAATTGAAACATACTATAATGCAAATTCAACACATTTGTTTTACTCAAAAAATGTATTATGTTGCAAAACAAATTTTACAACATAATTTGACTTAGTTTTGACATTATTTGACGTAATAATGTAGTTTATAAGTTTATAGTCGTGCATTGTAGCACTAATTAATTAACTCACTTACTATATAATTTTCTCTATTCTGTGTGGAATTTAATAGTTTTATTATTTAGTTAATATTGAAGGAAGAATGAGCAGTATGAAGGAGAACATCGAGTATTTTAGCAATAAAAAGTCCAAAATCGTGTTTGTTATGGGTTGCACTGCAACAAGAAAATCAAAACTTTCGATCGATTTGGCCAGTTACTTTCCATCGGAGATCATCAACTCTGACAAGATTCAGTTTTATAAAGGGCTTGACATCATCACCAACAAGATTGCTGATCGTGGCAACATTCCTCACCATCTTTTTGGCATAATCGAGGATCCGGATGCAGATTTGACAGCTGAAGAATTTTGTCGCTTAATTGAAGAGTCAATCGTCGAGGTTATCGGACGAGGCCGACTCCCAATAATCGTTGGCGGATCAAACAACTACATCGAAGAACTAGTTGAGAACCCAATAAGAGATTTTCGTTTGAGATTTGACTGTTGCTTTGTTTGGATCGATGTTTCGCTTCCAATTCTATACAGGTACATTGCAAAGCGAATTGATCAAATGGTGGAGGCAGGGATGGTGGATGAGGTTCGAGAGATATTTTTGCCTCAAGCCGACTACAGCCGTGGAATTCGCCGTGCGATTGGCGTTCCAGAGTTGGATAGGTACTTCAATGCAGAGAAAAACAATGAAAAATGTTGCAAGGAAGATTTGTTGAAGTTAGCGATTCAAGAAACGAAAGACAATACATGCAAACTCGCACTCTGTCAATTAGGAAAAATTCATCTGCTACGAGACGTGAGAGGTTGGAAACTCCACCGAATTGACGGGACATCGGTGTTTGAGAGAAGCGGAGAAGAGGCGACCAATGAGCGAATCAATACAATTCTAAAACCGAGTTTGAAAATCGTTGGCGATTTTCTAAACGAAAAGTATCAGAAGAAAAATTAAAAAAGAATTATCAAGAAGACGCAATTAGCTATGAAAGTTACAAACACTTTAAATCTTAGCTCGCTTGCGCTATATGTTTTATGAATAACTTGATTTGCAATCAAAGTTGGAATCACATATACATCCACAACTGCAAGTAGCTATAGGAGTTCATAAAGTTTATGGATATTAATTAATATGTATATATCACAATAAATATAAAGTATTCATGAAAGTGTAGTCTTTTTGTGTTAGATCTATCTATCTGTGTGAGATCAATTTAAACTTATCTTTTGTTTAACCCCTACAAAAAAATAATAATAATAATAATAAAAGATACAATAGTTTGCTAAAAACACTATAATAGACTAAAAAAAAAAAAAAATCTGAAGTCTCAACAATTGATGTCTAGAATTAAATCATTAAGTATTCTTTCGTTAGCTATACAAAATGTTATTGAAAAAAAAAAAACCATAAATGGCCTACTTACCTTGCCATGGAAATTAATTATAATCATTGACCTAAATAAAGTTTTATGAACAAAAAAAAAGACTATTTTCGTTTTTTTTAAAAAAAGGATAGAAATTTGATTATTTTGAAAGGTCTTAACCTTCGAAAAATCAATAAATTAACCTTAGATTAATCTTTTTTCAAAGGTTAGTAAAACCTTCCAAAATGTCGAAATAGATCTCATCAAACATAAACTTGAAAATATTATTATTCTTTAAATTCACATGTCTTCAAGATTATCTAATTATTTATCAATAATTACCTATTGTCAGGTATGTTTTTTTTGAAGGTTTTTGCTATTTTTATAGAAATGTAGAAACAATAGATATTTTTCATATTTACAAATGAGGCTTGAAGGCCTATTTATACATACAAAATAATATGGGCTGAACAGATAATGAGCCTTAAACACTACAATAAGAATGGCCCAATATATGTATTATATTGACATTCCCACTCAAACTATGCATATATTGGGCAGGAAGCGATTTTGTGAACATGTCGGCAAGTTGCAATTTAGAGGAGATGAATTGAATAAAAATGTCTTTTTCACCAACCTTTTTTCGGACAAAGTGGAAGTCAATCTCAACGTGCTTGGTTCGTCCGTGTAAAACAAGGTTTCTCGTGAGTTAGATTGCTGATTGATTATCACAATGGAGGATTGGAGGTTGATGAATAGCTAGGAATTTGAAGTTCTTTAAGGAGATTGTAGGTCCATAGTATTTCAGCTGTAGTTGACGGTATTCAGCTTTTGTAGAGCTGCGAGAGATAGTGACCTACTTCTTTTAGGTCCACGAGATCGGGTTTGATCCAAGGAACAACACATTACCGGTTGTGGATCGTCGATCATTGGAGTCACCAGCCCAATCCTAGTTTGAAAAGGCCTGGAGATTGAGAGATGATGGTTTGAAGTGAATGGAAGTATAAATCCTCTTAATAGAGGAAAGATCACTTGTTGTTGGGTTGTTCATTTGTTGAGATGCGCGGCAAACAACATAACTGATATCAGGACGCGTAAATGTGAGATAGAGAAGAACACCCACCATTTGCCTATATGCAGTGGCATCAGCAGGAGAGCACAAAATAATAATGAATTTGATTCGTGTGAAGATTCTGCCATTTTTTCATATTTACATATGAGGCTTATATATACAAAAATTTTCAAAGGCCTAATTATGATGCCATTTTCAAAGATTAAAATACCTCTAGAAATATTCTTTATCGACATTGATAAATCCTATAAAATAAATAAAAATTTTAACCAAATATTAACTTTTACCCTAATTATTGGCAATCCTTGAAAGTAATCTAATTATTGTAGTGCTATAAAGATATAAATCAAATAGAAACAGATCTTCTTCTTTTTTCTTTCTTTTACATAGCTCAAGGGTCACATGCCAATGATTTATAAAAATCGTAAGCTAAAATCCATATTAGAAAAATGCAAGCTTTATTTAGTAATTAGAATACACGTCATAGTTCGGATGTCATGAAAAACAAACTAAAATCATCAAGCAAACATAAATTTTAATGACAATGTTAACCCTTGGAAATAAATATAAACCTAACATAAAGAAACCAAAGCAAAAGCTAATGTTAATGGTCCTCCGTTTGACTAACTTCCTTGAGATTAGGTTTCAAAAAAAAAAAAAAACTTCCTTTTTTTCTTAGTATATATCGAGAAAGGGGAGATAAATACCGATTCTCGAGTTCAAACCTATGACATATTGAACTAATTTACAACCAAACAATGAAACATTGCGTCACTGACACATTCGATAAAAAAAATATTAAAAAAAAAACTTCCTTGCGATTATATTTTCGTTAGCTATGCATTTAATCAATGTAACACATTATATAAGGTAAGAATTATAGCATGAATAGTTGCTACTTGTAATTCACTACCCTTTTATCATGATCTCTCTTACGTCTCTTCCCGACTCTCTATATTAACAAAGAGAATTGCTAAAATTAGTGCAAGTGTACACGGTCTCAATAGTAAGTAATAAATCATTTTTAAAACATTCTCCTTGAGAAACTAAAATATAGAAAACTACCTTTAATTTGAGAGAAGTTAACTAGAACGTAAAGGCTCGCAGAAAAGAAAAAAAACAAAAACAAAAAATAGGCTCGCAGATAAAAAAACAAAAACAAAAACAAAAACAAAGCTATTTTTTTTACTTTCCATCTAAATGCTCACAAGGTTAGCTCAAATCACCTACCAACAAGCACGTGATTTATTTAAGCTCAAGATACTAATTCAAATAGAGGCTTATAATTTTATTTTATTTTTTCCTTTCCTTTTTTCTAGTAAAACACTACAAGATATTTTTCTCTTTTTTTCTCTCTCAAGAGCTTATATATTCTAAAGGTAAAGCTTGTTACACCCCAAACTTAAATGTGACATTGTCCTCGATGACTTCTTTGCAATCTTCAAACTTAACGTTTTTATTAATTTTGAAAGTCGAACTAACTAAGTAATATTGTTCCCAAGGCATGGTACAATTGTTGAAGGATTGGACTTTGAAGGTGTGCTCTCCTCAAAATTTCAGGTTCAAAACTTATTTGTGACATTAATTTGTAGACACCTCCCATGTCTCAATTCCCTCGATGTCTCTCGTTGTCTGGCTTAGGGATGGGCATAGTTACTCCGGTTATAGTTAAGTGAAACTCCGATTTTCCAATTTAAAAAAAAAACTAAGTAATATCTAAAGGAATGAAGAAGACCACGAGGGGTAGCCCAATTGGTGGAAGGAGTTTAAGGATATGCTCTTTCAAAACATTAGAGTTTATGGATCAAAAGTTTGACATTATATTTATTACTTTGTTTTCTTTGAAATCAAAGCTGGAATAGCTCAGTTGGTTAGAGCGTGTGGCTGTTAACCACAAGGTCGGAGGTTCAAGCCCTCCTTCTAGCGATATTTTTTTGTATATTTTGTAATGTAATCATATCTTACCATGGTGATATTTCTTGAATTGGAATTATTAATATTATTATTGACTATGTTGATTTAATTAACTTCAAATTTATCACATAAATCAATTTTGTTCTATGAGAATTGAGACTCGATATTTAAAAATGCTTAAATGAAAATTCATAATAAAAAATCAAAAGTCACTAAATTTTTAGTTTTTAAAACTACCCCATCTAAATTATAACTTTCTTTAAATTATGTTATCTAAATTAAATTGCATGTTCATTTTTTAATATAATATATTTATATCTTGTTAAAAAAATTATTAAAACGTTAAAGCATTTTAAAAGTACAAGGCATAACGTAATTCTCTTTAAATTCTCTTTAAAAGACAATGAAAAGACAAGATTCAAGTGAAATAAGATACAACGAATAAATAGATAATAAAATGATAAAATAAATTGATAGTGAAAACATGTTCTTAACATCGCAACCATTGATGGTGAAGATGAATTTTACTAGTGACAACAAAAACCCTAGTGCTATGTATTTTCCTTTGTAGTGAAACATCCCCATTATCTCAAGCCCTAATTTCAAACTCTTTCCCCCAAGATCTACATGGTGGTTTTATTTTAAAAAATTATTCTAGAAAAAAATTATTAAATTTTATTATTAAAAAAAACAAAGGAAATTGTAATGAATGATCTATCTAACAAAACTTCAAGTCGAGACAAACCAAAATGACAGAACTGAGCTCTAATGCACCCTTGACACAAAAATAGGAACTTACTCACGTGCAGCTCTTTCCAACAAACAATAAGTGCACACCTAAAGCTGATGCTATGACAAACAACCAATCTAACGTGAAGACCCAAACTTCTAAAATCCTAGCCTCACTTGAAAGAATTACTACAAGAGAAATTGCCTTCGCCGACAGCTTAAACCGTCGGCATAAATACAAAAACCGTCGAAATAGGTTATGCCGACGGTTTTTTGTCCGTC
>JBBMKA010000001.1:4931956-4976401 GCA_037833695.1 Sechiopsis laciniata
GCAAGTTATACTAGCAACTTGCTGTGTCATGTCCGTTTTCGTTACACATATGATATGGTACCTCTTGAGACTGAGATGCTAGAGAATAGGCGGGTACAGATTTGCTAAACCTATTGATGGCCGAGGTGAAATTTCAGCTTCTGACTCTCGTGTTGTGTCACTTCAACAGGTGGGGGAGATAGTCATCAGTGGAGTCGGGAGAGGTTCGAAGATGTTGCCTCTTTCTTTCGAGATCGAATTCTTTCTCTTTGGTGCCAGTGGAGCAAAGGAAGTGGGACCTACTGGAGCTTCGACCAACTACCATCGGTCAATTCCGCTTTGGGGCCACCCCAAAGGTAGAAGCAGTTGATCTTGATCCAATTCCCGATGCATGGGGCGAATGCTGGTTGAAGCCCCCGAATGGGATTCCTCTTCTCTGACTCTTAATATATAAGGGGCGCCAAAGAAATAACCTTTAACGATTTGTTAAATACAGTTCTAAAAACTATCCAGCGTTCTCGCTATGTTATCTTCTTTCTAATGAAGACAGTTTTGTTGACATGGGTCTTCTTATGCCTAAATTTCTGGCTGAACACTTGAGAGTCTTTCTATTACTTCCTTGCTTACCTGGCTCACTTCGCAATCCATCTCAATCTACAAAAAAAAACATTGCCTTGGGCATGCAACCCAAAAATCTCGAAAGACAGCTCGCTTGAAGAAAACTCTTTTAGAGCCTGGTACAAGCCAGTCAAAATAGTGGATTTGATTTGGGAGACGAAGTCCATTTCTAAAGAACTAACGCCCTTTCCCGGAAATGAAATATTGTTTTTTAGGATCTTTTTTTGACTCAATCCCACGGCTTTAGGAAAGGAAGAGGGCCTAGAAGAAATGAAGAAGAAGTAGTCTCGTTAGGGCGGCTGCTCGGTTTTTCCCTTTGCTATCCGTACTTCCTTGTACGCTTTGTGTTCAAACTTGAAATCAAACTCGGCCAAGGACTCTTGCCTGCTGAGCTGATCGAGTCCCATTTTATGGCTGCAAGGCCCGGCCTGAGTAGTCAATGGTTGCTACCGTTGTTAGCCATCATTTTATTCATTTAATAGTGGACGCAGAAAGACTCACCATCCCCAGATTTCAAAATAGCAGAGAATTCCTCCCACTTTTCCTCATGAGATTTCCATAGTTCATTATAACTATGACCTTTACCGCAAACTCCTTCACCCCATGGTTCTCCCATTTTGGGCACAGGGTCCCTCGTTTCACCCTCTTCGACTTGCAACTTTCACACTTTCTTTAAGCGAAGGGTTCAGATCGGAGAGGGAAGGAGCCAGATGACAGAGTTTACGAAGGCAAGGTGCGACCTACGCCATGCTTATCAGCGAAAGGAAGTTCAAAATAGAACCCGGGATTTACTTATTCCTACTCATACAGCGCCGGAGAATTATTTAAAAGAGCTCTAGAGATGGTTCATTTCCAGAAGATCAAAAAGAAAAGCGAGATCGTACCTCTTTTTCCAATGACAGGGAATCGGGCTCGGAAAATGGTAGAAACTCTTGTTATTTTATACCTCTCCGCTAGCTGACATAAACCCAGAGTAGATCGGATAATTAAGACAGCTTTTGCTGAAACGGGACTAAGGTCCACCGAAAGACCTTTTGTATAAAACCGCTTTGCGCTTAAGTCAAGGATAGTAGTCTTTCCTGAGTTTCCATATGTTGAGTAATTAGTCAAGTCAATCAGGATTTAGAATCTTCTCGGAAAACAGATCAGATCAGAAAGGCCATCATTGGGGCAAACGATAGGCACGAAGCCTTTTGAATTCATCCAGACTTAGCCGCATTCTTGGCTCTCTGGTTGAGCCGCTTTGTCCTTCCGAACAACCGCAGCAACGTCCAATTTGTCTTGCTTGCCATCGTCCTGGCGTGAGTTTCCTCTGGGTCAGGAAGTCACTCGTCGCCACATTATCCGTCTTGACGACAAATCGTGACCCGGGGATGCGAGCCGGTAACCTGTAGGCCTACTTTTCTGCCTATTGACTTACTCCCTGCATTTCAAGCCCAGTTTCTTCCTTCCCCCAGCAAAGGACTTCGTTGGAGGAAAAAAAAACCGCAGAGAGAAAGCTACTTTAAACAGTTTACGAAGTCAGAATATAAGTGGTTGACGAAGCGCCGGGTTGTGCATCCGTTTTCTTGCTCCTCGTAAACTCTTTAAAGCGTATTCTATCCCTCGCGGTGCTTACACCTCTCGCCTATCGAAGTTCTGTTCAAAAACCTCGTCCGAGAACTTGTATAGAGAAGGATTTCTCTATGAAACAATCTTCATCTTGGCTGGCCTATTACATGCGTGACGGAAGATCCTGAATTTGAGACTTTCTATACCAAAAATATGAAGCACTGCTGGGTAGACCATGGCTCCGGACCGCCACTTCTCTGAAAGCATGGTTCTTGCCTCCCTCCTTGGAGCTCGTCCATTCCTTGGGTGATCCCTTGCTCTCACGTTCGAGTGTTTGCCGCATTTTTTTTACATTCCCTAGGGCAGAAGGGGGAGAGTGATTCAATTGGAGCCGTCCACTGATCCCACTCACTCTGGAGTTGCTTCCACTGTTTTCTTTCAGCTATAGAAGGCCTGGGGCTTCTGCACAACCGAACATACGGTCATCATTAGGTATCGCCTTCCAGGTAGGCACTCGCCGGTCCGTGGTGGACTTTCAACTAGAGTCCCAGCACCAATGTTGACGATGCATGGCAGTAAGCAGTAAGTGGGCCTAGTCTTTGCCCAGTCTTCGCCTTCTTCAGTGGCGCCGCTCCCCGAGCAAGGAGTGCCACGCACGAGCTCCGAGTAAACAAACAAGGGGCGGACTTGACACGCGCTTCTGGTTGGCATCTTTCCGAAAGAGAGGGCGGAGCGAGTCAGGAAAGTTGGAAGACCCGTACGGACGGTTCAAGAAGAGCGTACTACAAGCGCGCTAGCGCGAAAGCCGTTGCGCGTTAGCAACATACCAATTCTCCTTCCTCAAAAGATTGAGGCTTGACTTTCTTGTTTTAGGCGTCTTTCTGAAGTGGCAGAGCAACCCTTTCTTTTTCATCTGCCTTTTCAAAGTACCTTTGTACTCATTTCTTCAAAGGAATCCAAACCTGTTTTTTCTCCGTCAAGAATTCTTCCAATAATTCTCGATCGCGATCGTGAGAAAATCAATTTCTTTGTAGTTTACCGGGTCTCTTCCCATTGAATTCTATTACATGGGAACCTTTCACTCTGGCACCACCTTTCTTTCGGCATTAAGCCTAAGGTCAATCTGACCCTTGCCGCTGGCTTCCCCGGGCATTGCTAGTACCTACTTAAAATCCAAATTTTTTAACTAACCTAAAATCTCTTTTTATTACATAAATGTGTTCTTTTGAGTAAATATTAAATGTCTTCCACTCCATGGCACCAACGGATGTCCATAAATTGATATTTTTTAAAAACATTAAAGTCTACAATATTCGCCATTTTCCTTCCGAACCCTTATTTTTTTATTTGAGTAATTGAACATTTTGCGTCAAATATTTGGTGGCTTTAGGTCACATGTATTACCCCTACAACTACATTACAAGAAAATTGAGAATATAGATCTTGAACATTGATACCCAAACCTGAAACGTTTGGGCTAAGACCCATCGAAAACCCAAAAATTGTGGACTAACCCACTGAAAACCCAAATTTTTGAATGAACCTAAAATCTCTTTTTATTAAATAAATATGTTTCTTTTTGATAAATGTTAAGTATCATCCACTTCATGGCACCAACGAATGTCCATAAATTGAAATGTTTGAAAAACATTAAAACCCAAAATATTCGCCTTTTCCCTTTCGAACCCCTATTTTTTTAGATGATTAATTGAACATTTTGGGCCAATAATTTGGTGGCTTTAGGTCACATGGATTAACCCTACAACTCCATTACAAGAAAATTGAGGATATACATCTTGAACATTGATACCGAAACCCCTAAATTTTGTACTAAGACACACCAAAAACACAAAAATATGGGCTAGTACCCATTGAAAACCAAAATTTTTGAACTAACCTAAAATCTCTTTTATTACATAAATGTGTTTCTTTTGGTTAAATATTAAGTATCATTCACTCCATGGTACCAACGGATGTCCATAAGTTAAAATTTTTGAAAAACATTAAAACCCAAAATGTTCGCCTTTGCCCTTTCGAACCCTTATTTTTTTAGCTGAGTAATTAAACATTTTTTGTCAAATATTTGATGGCTTTAGGTCATATGGATTACCCCCACAACTCCATTACAAGAAAATTGAGAATATACATCTTGAACATTGATACCAAACCCCCTAAATTTTGGACTAAGACGCACCGAAAACCTAAAAATATGGACTAGTACCCACTGAAAACCCAAAATTTTGAACTAATCTAAAATCTCTTTTTATTACATAAATGTGTTTCTTTTTGCTAAATATTAAATATCGTCCACTCCATGATACCAACGGGTGTCCATAAATTAAAATTTTCGAAAAACATTAAAACCCAAAATATTCGCCTTTTTCTTTTCGAACCCCTATTTTTGGAGTTGAGTAATTGAACATTTTGGGCCAAATAATTGGTGGCTTTAGGTCACATGGATTACCCCTCAACTCCATTACAAGAAAATTGAGAATATATATTCTGAAAATTGATACCAAAACCTAAAAAATGTGGACTAAGACCAACCGAAACCCAAAAATTATGTACTAGTAACCATCGAAAATCCAAATTTTGAATTAACCTAAAATATATTTTTATTACATAAATGTGTTCCTTTTGGGTAAATATTAAGTATCGTCCACTCCATGGCACTAATAGATGTCCATAAATTGACATTTTTGAAAAATATTAAAACCCACAATATTCACCTTTCCCTTTCGAACTGAGAAAAACTTGCCTTCTCATGAATGAGAAGGTAGTCTATCCTTAAGAGCTACGTGGCATTATGTGTGCCACATAATTTCCCTTTTTTAAATACCATTATGTTATGGAATATGTTTTCAAAAATAAATGTGGTCTTAATTGATTTTAAAAATGGACTACCTCCTCATTCATGAGGAGGCAAATTTTTCTCTTTCGAATCCCTATCTTTTGAGCTGAGTAATTGAACATTTTAGGCCAAATATTTAATAGCTTTGGATCACATGGATTACCCCTACAACTCCATTACAAAAAAATTGAGAATATACATCCTGAATGTTGATACAGAAACCCCAAAATTTTAAACTAGGACCCAACGAAAACAAAAAAATTATGGAATAATACCCACCGTAAACCCAAAATTTTTTAACTAACCTAAAATCTCTTTTTCTTATATAAATGTGTTCATTTTGGCTAAATATTAAGTATCGTCCACTCCATGGCACCAACGGATCCATAAATTGAAATTTTTGAAAAACATTAAAACCCAAAATATTCGTCTTTTCCTTTTGTAACCCCTATTTTTTAAGCTGAGTAATTAAATTTTTTGGGCCAAATATTTGGTGGCTTTAGGTCACATGGATTACCCCTACAAATCCATTACAAGAAAATTGAGAATACACATTTTAACGTTGATACCGAAACCCCTAAATTTTGGACAAAGACACATCGAAAACTAAAAAATATGGACTAGTAGTACCCACTGAAAACCCAAAATTTTGAAGTAACCTAAAATCTCATTTTATTACATAAATGTGTTCCTTTTGGCTAAATATTAAGTATCATCAACTCCATGGCACCAACGGATGTCCATAAATTGAAATATTTGAAAAACATTAAGACCCAAAATATTCGCCTTTTCCCTTTTGAACCCCTATTTTTTTAGCTCAGTAATTAAACATTTTGCGCCAAATATTTAGTGGCTTTAGGTAGCATGGATTACCCCTACAAATCCTTTAGAAGAAAATTGAGAATATACATCTTGAACGTTGATACCGAAACCGTTAAATTTTGGACTAAGACACAACGAAAACTAAAAAATATGGACTAGTGCCCATTGAAAACCCAAAATTTTGAACTAACCTAAAATATCTTTTTATTACATAAATGTGTTCCTTTGGATAAATATTAAGTATCGACAACTCCATGGCACCAACAGATGTCTATAAATTGAAGTTTTTGAAAAACATTAAAACCCAAAATATTCGCCTTTTCCCTTTCGAACCACTATTTTTTGAGCTGAGTAATTGAACATTTTGGGCCAAATATTTAGTGACTTTAGGTCACATGGATTACCCCTACTCCATTACAAGAAAATTGAGAATATACAACCTGAACATTGATACCGAAACCCCAAAATTATGGACTAAGACCCACCGAAAACCAAAAACTTATGGACTAGTATTCACCGAAAACCCAAAATTTTTAAATTACCTAAAATCTCTTTTTATTACATAACAGTGTAGCTTTTGGCTAAATATTAAGTATAGTTCCCTCCATGGCAACAATAGATGTCCATAAATTGAAATTTTTGAAAAACATTAAAACCCAAAATATTCGCCTTTTCCCATTCGAACCTAGAAAAACTTGCCTCCTCATAAATGGGGAGGTAGTCTATCCTTAAGTGCTATATGGCATTATGTGTGCCACATAATTTCCTTTTTTTTAAATACCATTATGTTTGGTAATATGTTTTCAAAAATAAATTTATGGTCTCAATTGATTTTAAGGATGGACTACCTTGTCATTAACGAGGAGGAAAGTTTTTCCCTTTGGAACCCCTATTTTTTTAGCTGAGTAATTGAACATTTTGGGCCAAATATTTGGTGGCTTTAGGTCACATGGATTACCCCTACAACTCCATTACAAGGAAATTTAGAATATACAACCGGAACATTGATACCGAAACCCCAAAATTTTAAATTAAGACCCACCGGAAAAAAAAAAATTATGGACTAGTATCCACCGAAAACCCAAAATTTTTAACTAACCTAAAATCTCTTTCTATTACATAAATGTGTTCATTTTGGCTAAATATTAACTATCGTCCAATCCATGTCACCAACGGATGTCCATAAATTGAAATTTTTGAAAAACATTAAAATCCAAAATATTCGCATTTTTCCATTCGAACCCCTATTTCTTGAGCTGGGTAATTAAAGATTTTGTGCCAAATATTTGGTGGTTTTAGGTCACATGGATTACCCTTACAACTCCATTACAAGAAAATTGAGAATATACAACCTGAACATTGATACCGAAACCCCAAAATTTTGGACTAAGACCCACCGAAAACCCAAATTTTTTAACTAACCTAAAATCTCTTTCTATTGCATAAATGAGTTCCTTTTGGCTAAATATTAAGTATCATCCAGTCCATGGCACTAACGGATTTCCATAAATTAAAATTTTTTAAAAACATTAAAACCCAAAATATTTGCCTTTTCCTTTTCAAACATATATTTTTTGAGCTGAGTAATTAAACATTTTGTGCCAAATATTTGGTGGCTTTAGGTCACATGGATTATCCATACAACTCCATTACAAGAAAATTGAGAATATACAACCTGAACATTGATACCGAAACCCCTAAATTATGGACAAAGACCCACCAAAAACCCAAAAATTAAGGACTAGTACCGATCGAAAACCCAAAATTTTTAATTCTCTTCTTATAACATAAATGTGTTCCTTTTGGCTAAATATTATGTATCGTCCATACTATTTTTTAATATGAGTAATTGAACATTTTGCGCCAAATATTTGGTGGCTTTAGGTCACATTTATTACCCCTACAACCCCATTATAAGAAAATTGAGAATATACAACTTGGACATTGATACCGAAACCCCAAACTTTTGGACTAAGACCCACCGAAAACCCAAAAATTATGGACTAGTACCCACCGAAAATCTAAAATTTTTAACTAACCTAAAATATATTTTTATTACATAAATGTGTTCCTTTTGGCTAAATATTAAGTATCGTCCACTCCATGGCACAAACGGATATCCATAAATTTAAATTTTTGAAAAACATTAAATCCTTAAATATTCGCGTTTTCCCTTTCGAACATCTAATTTTTTAGTTGAGTAATTGAACATTTTGAGCCAAATATTTGGTGGCTTTACATCAAATGGATTACCCCTACAACTCCATTACAAGAAAATTGAGAATATACATTCTGAACGTTGATACCGAAACCCTTAAAGTTTGGATTAATACCCACCGAAAACCTAAAAATTATGGATTAGTACCCATTGAAAACCCAAATTTTTGAACTAATCTAAAATCTCTTTTGATTACATAAATGTGTTTCTTTTGGCTAAATATTAAGTATCGCCCACTCCATGGCACCAACGGATGTCCATAAATTGAAATTTTTTAAAAACTTTTAAATCCAAAATATTTGCATTTTTCCTTTCGAACCCCTATTTTTTGAAATGATGAACATTTTGCGTCAAATATTTGGTGGCTTTAGGTCACATGGATTACCCCTACAACTCTATTACAAGAAAATTGAGAATATACAACCTTAACATCGATACCGAAACCAAAAAAGTTTGGACTAAAACCCACCGAAAACTCAGAAATTATGGACTAGTACCCACCGAAAACCCAAAATTTTTAACTAACCTAAAGTCTCTTTCTTTTACATGAATGTGTTCCTTTTAGATAAATATTAAAGTTTGTCCACTCCATGACACCAACGGATGTCCACAATTTGAATATTTTTAAAAACTTTAAAACTTAAAATATTTGTCTTTTCCCTTTCAAACCTCTATTTTTTTTTAGCGGAGTAAGTGAACATTTTTTGTTATTAGGTGGCTTTAGGTCTCATGGATTACCCCTAAAAATCCATCATAAGAATATTAAGAATATACATCCTGAACGTTTATACCGAAACCCCAAAATTTTGGACTAAGACCCCCCGAAAACCCAAGAATTACGAACTAGTACCCAAATAAAACCCAAATTTTTGAACTAACCTAAAATCTCTTTTTATTACATAAATGAGTTTCTTTTGGCTAAATATTGAGTATCGTCCAATACATGGCCCCAACTGATGTCCATAAATTGAAATTTTTGAAAAACATTAAAACCTAAAATATTTGCCTTTTCCCTTTCAAACCTCTATTTTTTTAGCTGAGTAATTGAACATTTTTGGCAAAATATTTGGTGATTTTAGGTCACATGGATTACCCCTTCAACTACACTACAAGAAAATTGAGAATATACATTCTGAATGTTGATACCGAAACCTTAAAATTTTGGACTAAGACCCACCGAAAGCCTAAAAATTATGGACTAGAACCCACCGAAAATCCAAATTTTTGAACTAACCTAAATTTTTTTTTTTTTTTTTTTATCACATATACGTGTTTGTTTTGGCTATATTTTAAGTATCGTCCACTCCATGGCACCAACGGACGTCCATAAATTGATATTTTTGAAAAACATGAAAACTAAAAAATATTCGCCTTTTTTTCCTTTCGAACCCCTATTTTTTAAGCTGAGTAATTAAACATTTTGGGGCAAATACTTGGTGGCTTTAGATCACATGGTTTACCCCTAAAAATCCATAGCAAGAAAATTGAGAATATACATCCTGAACGTTGATACCGAAAACTCTAAATTTTGAACTAAGACCCATCGAAAACCCAAAAATTATGAACTAGTACTCACCGAAAACCGAAATTTTTGAACTAGCCTAAAATCTCTTTTTATTACATAAATGTGTTCCTTTTGGCTAAATATTAAGTATCATGCACTTCATGGCACCAACGGATGTGCATAAATTGAAATTTTTGAAAACAATTAAAACCCAAAATATTCGCATTTTCCCTTTCGAACCCTTATTTTTTTAGCTGAGTTATTGAACATTTTGGGCCAAATATTTGGTGGCTTTAGGTCGCATGGATTACCCCTTCATCTCCATCACAAGAAAATTGACCATATACATCCTGAACGTTGATATTGAAACCCCAAAATTTTGGACTTAGACCCAAAAATTATGGACTAGTACCTGCCGAAAACCCAAAATTTTGAACTAACCTAACATCTCTTTTTATTGCATAAATGTGTTCCTTTTGGCTAAATATTAAGTATCGTCCAATCCATGGTACCAACGGATGTCCATAAACTGAAATTTTTGAAAAATATTAAAACCCAAAATATTCGCCCTTTCCCTTTCGAATCTCTATTTTTTGAACTAAGTAATTAAAAATTTTGGGCCAAATATTTGGTGGCTTTAGGTCACAAGGATTACCCCTAAAACTCCATTACAAGAAAATTGCGAATATACATCTTGAACGTTAATACTGAAACCCCATAATTTTGTACTAAGACCCACCGAAAACCCAAAAATTATGGACTAGTACTCACCGAAACCAAAAATTTTGATCTAACCTAAAATCTCTTTTTATTACATAAATGTATTCTTTTTGGCTAAATATTAAGTATCGTCCACTTCATGGCACCAACGAATGTCCATAAATTGAAATTTTTGAAAAACATTAAAACCCAAAATATTCGCACTTTTCTTTTCGAACTCCGATTTTTTTAGCTGACTAATTGAACATTTTTGGCCAAATATTTGTTGGCTTCAGGTCACATGAATTATCCATACAACTCCATTACAAGAAAATTGACAATATTCATCATGAATGTTGATACTGAAAACCCAAAATTTTGAACTAACCTAAAATCTCTTTTTATTACATAAATGTGTTCCTTTTGGCTAAATATTAAGTATCGTCCACTCCATGGCACCAACTGATGTCCACAAATTGAAATTTTTGAAAAACATTAAAACTCAAAATATTCACCTTTTCCCTTTCGAAACCCTATTTTTTTAGCTGACTAATTGAACATTTTGGGCCAAATATTTGGTGGCTTTAGGTCACATGGATTACCCCTACAACTCCATTACAAAAAAATTGAGAATGTACATCATGAACGTTATTACTGAAATTCCAAAATTTTGGACTAAGACCCATTGAAAACTCATAAATTAATACTAGTACCCATCGAAAACCCAAATTTTTTAACCAACCTAAAATCTCTTTTTATTACATAAATGTGTTCCTTTTTGATAAATACTATGTATTGTCCTTTCCATGGCACCAACGGATGTCCATAAATTGAAAGTATTGAAAAAAAATTAAAACCCAAAATATTCGCCTTTTCCCTTTCGAACCCTTATTTTTTTAGTTTAGTAATTGAACATTTTGCGCCAAATATTATGTGGCTTTAAGTCACATGGATTACCCCTACAACTCCATTACAAGAAAGTTGAGAATATACATCCTAAACGTTGATACTGAAAGCCAAAAATTTTGGACTAAAAGCCACTGGAAACCCAAAAATTATGGACTAGTACCCACCGAAAACCTACCTTTTATAACAAACCTAAAATCTCTTTTTATTATATAAATGTGTTCCTTTTGACTAAATACTAATTATCGTCCACTCCTTGGCACCAATAGATGTCCATTAATTAATTTTTTTTTAAAACATTAAAACCTAAAATATTCGCCTTTTTCCTTTTGAACCCCTATTTTTTTAGCTGAGTAATTGAACATTTTGGGCCAAATATTTGGTGGCTTTAGGTCACATGATTATCCCTACAACTCCATTATAAGAAAATCGAGAATATACATCATGAACGTAGATACCAAAACCCTTAAATTTTGGACTAAGACCCATCGAAAACCTAAAAATTATGGATTAGTACCCACCGAAAACCCTAATATTTGAACTAACATAAAATCTCTTTTTATTATATAAATATGTTCATTTTGGCAAATTATTAAGTGTCTTTCACTCCATGGCACCAACGGATGTCCATAAATTAAAATTTTTGAAAAACATTAAAACCCAAAATATTCGCCTTTTCCCTTTTGAACTCCTATTTTTTTAGCTGAGTAATTGAATATTTTGGGCCAAATATTTGGTGGCTAAAGGTCACATGGATTACCCCTACAACTCCATTTTAAGAAAATTGAGAATATACATCTTGAACGTTGATACGAACCCCAAAATTTTGTACTCCAAAAACACAAAAATTATGGACTAGTACCAACTGAAAACCCAAAGTTTTGAACTAATCTAAAATATCTTTTTATTACATAAATATGTTCCTTTTGGCTTAATATTAATTATCGTCCACTCCATGGCACCAACAGATGTCCATAAATTGAAGTTGAAAAACATTAAAACCCAAAAATATTCGCCTTTTCCCTTTCGAACCTGATGTGTTGCTAGAGGATTTTCTAGGATTGTTGCATCCCCGAGCAGTGTTCTTTTGGTTCGGCTTGAGCTGGGAATGACCTCATCTCAAGGTTTCTGTTTATGATGATCCCGATGGAGTTAACGGTACTTAAAGTTTTAGTTGTAGGAATCGTTTGATAGTGGCTTCATCCGTTCCAGTGTGTCTTTGCGGGAGCCTCGGTGTTATTGTTAAGAAGATTACTAGTTATCAAAATTATGTTTTAGGTTTCCAAAGTTATTTAAGCTAGTAGTTAAGTCAGATACCTATTGCCCAAGATCGATGAATTATGTGATGTGCTTCAGGGATGAGTAGTGTTTTAAGGATCTGTTTGTTTTCTGGTTGCTAACGATTGGCAGATGCACTATAGCGTTGTGGGTTCGACGATCAGAAGGTTGCAGGGCTTTCCGAATAGGTTTGTGATAGTGTTCGTAGTTGATATTTGGGTTTGTTCAATGTTAGAGATTGGTAACGAGGAGTTGTTGAGAAAAGTTTTGAGAGCACTTCGAGGAATCAATTGTATGCAAAGTTTCTTGTGCGAGCCTTGGTTGGATTTAGTGGCCTTCCCAGGCCAGGTGGGTTCTCGTCAAGGATTTCTAGTCGATCTTGTTAGGGTTAATGCAGTGAGCGATTGGGTGGTCAGGTTAACATCAGTTGCAGGGGACCAATTGCACAGTTGATTAGAGACAGGTTAACCGTGATGTGATCAGTTTAGTGTGAAACTAGTTCGATTTTGAGAAGATGTTTGATCTCAACATTGTTTGGTCAGTACCTGAAAGGTCAGATGGATTTGTGGCTTGCAGTGATGCTTCTAAGAGGTCTGTGTTGTGCTCTTGCTGAGTTAGAGGGAAGTGTAGCTTATGGACCCAGACAACTTAAGCCGTATGAGTAGATCTCTGATTCATGTTCTATAAGTAAACAGTCATGGTGTGTGCTTAGAGACCCTAGAGGCATTGTTTGTTTCGAGAGAGGGTGCGATTATTGGTCGATCATAAGAGTTTGAAGTATTATTTTGCCTAGAAAGAGCTGAATTTGAGATTGTGTAGATGGTTGGAGCTCGTGAAGATTGTGATCGGGGGATTCCTTACCATTCTGGTAAAGCTTTTGTAATTACTCATGCACTGAGTTGAGAAGTTTCATTTTCAGTGGCATTAGTCATTTCTCTAGTTCTGTTATGGCCTTAGTTAGACCGAGCAGAGTTGTGTTGTTTGAAAGGCTTCAGCTCAGTGGGCTCAATTGTCAACACAATTGTTGTCCATTCTGAGAATTGCAGCGAGTCAGCAGTGTGACAATAGTTGTTAGGTCTGTTGCGAGATTGCAGTTAGAAGAAGGCAGTAAGATGTCAGTGGCTTCTGATGATGAGTTGCAGTTCAGTTACAGACTATGTGTGCGTGTTGATGCTGAGATCATAGTTGGGTTGTTGCCTGATGCTCCTAGGTCTTTGTTGCTTGTCACCCCGAGACTACCAAGATATATCGAGATTTGAGGATTTTGTGCTAGTGTAGTTGTCGAAGAGCGAGATTGCTGAGTTTGTAGTTGTGTTGTTTGTCAGCAGATGAGAGGGTGCTGAGGCAGGAGTCTGCAGAGCTGTTGTAACAATTAAGTGTTCCAAGTGGGAGTGAGACAACCTTTCTATGGTTTTTATATCACTTGATTCCCTAGGACGTCGAGAGGGTCCACAGCTGCATGAGTGTTGATGGATCGACTTACCTAATGCACTCACTTTATTCCAAGAAAGCTGGATTGTTCTGTTGATAAGTGGGCACAGTTGTACTTAGGAGAGATTTTTAGGTAGCATTGGGTTCTTATGAGTATCGTTGCAGATTGAGATGTTCGGTTTGCTTTACACTTCTGGAAGATTCTTTGGAAGGTTGTGGAGTTGCTTGTAAGTTCAGTGTAGCTTTTCATCTGCAGATAGATGGTAAGACTGAAAATGCGAGTTATATTTTGGAGGATTTGTTGAGTGCTGGTGAGTTATGCTTTCTATGTAGTTGTGATAGGTGGATGTATATGTAGAAGTTTGCTTGATATTAGTTATCAGCCCATTGTTCAGTTGACACCGTTTGAGGCACTGTATGGAAAGATTTATAGATCACTTGTCCATTGGGATAAGGTTTGAGAGAGGAAGTTGTTAAGACCTGAGTTGTTGCAGTTGTCTAATAAGATAGTTTAGAAGGTCTGTGCTTGAATGCTTCCAGTAAGGGCTGTCAGAAAAGTTACGTAGATGTTAGTCACAGAGATAGATTTTGAGGTTGGCTGCTATGTGTTTCTTAAAGTGGCATCGATGTGGGGAATGAAGAGATTCAACATCAGGGAAAGTTGAGTTCGAGTTGCTCGATTGTTTGTGATTCTTGAGTAAGTTGGTGCAGTAGCGTGGTGTCAGCTTTACTTTCATTATTGTGTGCAATGCATTTTGTGTTCCATGTTCAATGCGTTGTCAGTATGTGCCAGACTTGTCCCATGTTGGTGATCATGAGTCTTTTGAGTTAAATAAGATTTTTTTTCTTATATAGAAAAGCTTGTTCAGTTTTGGATCGTGTTCATAAAGTTTTAAGGAATAGTGAGTTGCTCTCGTTAAAGTGTTGTGAAGGTGGTTACGCACTCTTATTGTTTTGGGTTATTTGAGCCTTAGTCAACTTTCGTGGACGAAAGTTTTCTAAGGGGGGAATATTCTAATAACCCAAAGTATTGGGTTTTTTGTTAGAATAAAATAGTAAAAGTGCATTTTTTTTGTTATAGTGAAAAGGAAGGGCATTTTAGTCTTTAAAGCTTGATATTTAAATGAATTTATGAGTTTGTGGAACCCTAGGTGAGCTTGGATACTGTTCATTCATCCCTTCCCTTGAGCAGTTGCCACCTTCTTCATTTTTCTACGAGTCATCTTCTCTACTGCCACAAGCTTCCTTTCTCCGATGTAAGCCATCGTGAGTTTAGTGCTATTAGTGCCGCCGCCGAGGAGAGTTGTTGCAGGTTGTTGCGTCAAAGAGCAGCGCTGCGAGCTCGTGGGTTTGCTAGTTCCACCGTTACTATCTGCTGGAGAAGCTCGTTGCAGCCGCCATTGCTTGCTCGTCGCTGAAGTGTAGAGCACTTCGTCGCTAGTTCGTCATGCGCAGTTGAGGTGTCTTCGTCACTGCAGTCCAGCACTCGTGGGTTTCGTGTGCAGTCACTGCAAGTTTGTAGCCGAGGTGTGGTTAGCAGAGTCGCCGTCGTTTTGCTTGCACCATTGCTGCCGTTCAGTCGAAGCACCTCCGCCATTGCCATAGTTAAGGTAAGAAGTTCTCTCTTTGGTTTAGTTTGTGTTGCCTTAAGGTTGAAGAAGAAGTGTGTTTGGATGCTAGCTTAAGAGAGTTTGGTTCATGTTTAAACTCATTTAAGTTTGGTTTAAGACTGTTTTTTTAATGGATTAAGATATTTAAGTTGAAACTAAGCTTGTTTGGCTGCTGGTTCATCATGGTTATTCAAGTTATGGGTAGGTAATGTTTGTTTGCAAGTTTAAAGTTATTTAAATCATGGATAAATGGTGTTTATTTATTGGGTTATGGATATTGAAATAATGGTTAAGCTTGTTCGGCTAGTGGTTGCACTTCATTTAAAATGTGGCTTGAGACTGTTTGGTTATGGGTATTGTGGCTGTTTGGTTAAGGGTTTAGTGGTTGTTGGAATAGAGTTTAATGGGTGTTTGGCTTTGGGTTAAATAGTGAGTTTGACCATTGACTTTTCTGTTCACCAGATTTGACCTGAGCTATTTTTTCATTCTTCGAGCCGAGTTTGTGAGGCGCGTGTGGCCGTCGGGAGTCACCAGGGCACGATTTTTGAGGTTATTCACTATTTGTTAAATTTGATATTCTTGATCCTATTTTGATGCTCTAAGGTGCTAGTTTTGACTGATTTGTTCGTTTATGGGCTCAAAGTTGTAATTGGTTATTTTGAGCTTCTAGTAGATTCTTTGAGAGCTGTTAGTGGATTGGCCAAGGTAAGGGACCCGTTACCCCCTTCTCGAGGCATGTGGTTAATACATGTATTGGATTGTTTGTATTGATTTACTTGTCATGATTGTAGCATGAATTATGTGATTGTATGCATGTACTGATTGTTATTGAAAGCATGCAGCATGTCTATTGCCATTGATGATTTATCCTATGTATGCTGTTTGATATTGCATGATGGATCGTATGTTCCCCTATTGTGGACTTGCCTGTGTTTGACACGTCTTGATGCCTCGATTAGGCCTGATCGAGTCACTAGAGAGAGAGAGGTACTAGTAGACCAGCATGAACGATGATGTGCCGGGCTCATACTATAACTTGGGACTATACCCTTGAGTTAGGACTTCCGTGGATGGTCAGCCTACCAAGCTCACGACCCTAACAACCGTCTACTAGTAGCCTAAGGAACCCTCTAGGTATGTGGTATGGGCTACGATTCCCTTGATGAGTCGTGTCGGATCCACCACTCATCGTGAATTAGGGGCCTGTTGGCCGACAGGTAACACAGCTCGCCAGATCCCTCAACTTGGTGTAGGTTCCCAGATTGCCTTAGAGTCAGAGGACTCCTATGGACTGCTGGCCTTTAGGTTTTGATCTCTAGACTGCTCTGCGTGGTGAGGGTTAAGGACGAGCTTCCTGATCTGTTACCTAGGAGCTCGGGTTATGATAACCCTTTGATTATGCTATTGATCATGCTTATTTGTTGATGCTTGCGATTTGGTACATGTTTGTACCTCGAGTTGGGGGATCCTTACTAATTTACAAAACTCATCCTTTCCACTGTGGAATATCACAGGTACTACGAGATTGTATCGAGATGGGCGATCAGAATAGCTGGAGATGACTATGGGACCCGCTCCATTATTCTGTTTAGAGTCTTTTAGTTTATTTCTTTTGAATGAACTATTTAGGGGCATGATGATTTGTACATGTTTTTATCATGTTTTAGTTTTGACTCTTGGGTACCCTATAACCATTTTAATGAATTTATGGTTTTTATAAACTTGTTCTTCTCAATTGATTTAAAGAGGTTTTTGGTTTTAAATTTACATGCCTGGGATGTCGAGTACTATTTTCATGCATTTAGAGTTAAAGAATTCGTTTTAGACACTAGTTTGGGTCGGGTCCTTACAAAATATTATGTGGCTTTAGGTCACATGGATTACCCCTACAACTCCATTACAAGAAAATTGAGAATATACATCCTGAACGTTGAAACCGAAACTCCAAAATTTTAGACTAAGACCCACCGAAAACACAAAAATTATAGACCAGTACCCACCGAAAGCCAAGTATTTGAACTAACCTAAAATCTATTTTTATTACATAAATATGTTCATTTTGGAAAAATATTAAGTATCGTCCACTCCATGGCACCAACGGATGTCCATAAATTGAAATTTTTGAAAAACATTAAAATCCAAAATATTCGCCTTTTCTCTTTCGAACGCCTATTTTTTAAGCTGAGTAATTGAAAATTTTGGGCCTAATATTTGGTGACTTTAGGTCACATGGATTACCCCTACAACTCTATTACAAAAAAATTGAGAATATACATCTTGAACGTTGAAACCGAAACTCCAAAATTTTGGACTAAGACCCACCGAAAACACAAAAATTATAGACCAGTACCCACCGAAAGCCAAGTATTTGAACTAACCTAAAATCTATTTTTATTACATAAATATGTTCATTTTGGAAAAATATTAAGTATCGTCCACTCCATGGCACCAACGGATGTCCATAAATTGAAATTTTTGAAAAACATTAAAATCCAAAATATTTGCATTTTCTCTTTCGAACGCCTACTTTTTAAGCTGAGTAATTGTACATTTTGGGCCTAATATTTGGTGGCTTTAGGTCACATGGATTACCCTTACAACTCCATTACAAGAAAATTGAGAATATACATCTTGAACGTAGATACCGAAACCTCAAAAGTTTGGACTAAGACCCACTGAAAACCCAAAATTCATTGATAGCATCTAATATATCAATTTATAGCTTAGCTGAACTATCCACATGTCGCTTCTTCGACTAATCAATTTCTGCGTTGTGTGCGGTTTTTGATAGCATAAAAACTGTGGGTACTATTTCTAGCATCCAACTGTTTTGTATGCTAACATTATTTTCCTGCAAATTGATTGACTCTGCATCTCCCATGTAGGTTTGATGCAAATTCCAGATAATTGGCTCTGCAGGTTCATTACATCCGATGCTCTCTTGTAGAAGATATTCATCCTCGTTTTGGATTTCATCACTCGTGTTGTGCTCAGTATCAAAATTGGAACTATCTTCTTTTACCTTCTCAACTTCTTTCATGGCTTCAGTTTTCAGGGCGACGAACTTTGCCCAAGCCTCCTCTTGTTGCTGAAAATGCATCTTTTGTTCAAGTTCTATTTTTACCGCAAGCTACAATTCCTTGGCATTGTTGTCTTGTTCAATCAGGGCTAGTCGAAAATCTTCCCAGGAGAGTTCCTTCTCACTGAAAAAATCCACCGCTGATGCCCCGTTAAGTACATCAGCCTCCAGATATGTCTCTTCTGCTCTTGTGTTACTTGATGTGCTTCGTTCTGTAAATCATTTTAGAGATTGTTTATTCTCATTATTGGGCTGTTGAGATTCTGATATGATACCATTGTCCTTCATCCATTGTCTTTGTCTTAGCTGCTATTCTTCTTCTGTAGTTGTGTTATGCGAAAAATGCCCATGATCGTACATCGAAGTCCTAGGTTCATGCCACCTAGTCTCCCATGTATGGCTCATGTTGCTGCACTCTTTTTGTAGACCAATTTGATGCTGAAAGATGTTGCTATGATCTCCCTCAAACTGTGACTGATACTCCCAGTTAGGATATGTTCAACAAAACTGTGCTGTGTTGATCTCCTCCGCATAGCCTTGTTGCTGAAATCTACGTGTTTGCTGCGAATTATTATTGTTGTTCCATTGCTGATTCGTAAAGTAATTGAATACCATCTTTGACACTCGTGCTTGTGGTAATGTATTGCTGTGGGACTTCTTTCCCTATTAGTTGTATGGTCTTGAGTCTCTGTTACTCTGAAATTCAAGAATTCAACCTTTTAAATCAATAAAAATTACTCTCTTCCTAATCATACTAATGTTAATCAATCAATCCCAAGCAATGGCGCCAAAATCTTGGCTGACGCGATCCAGGTGCTAATATATTTTTACAGTAATTAATCAGAGTAACTTATTGCTAAGTATGGCTCAGAATCGCATTACCCGCAAGTATACGCAGTTGAATTGCAACAAGTAATAAGTATATATTTTATCGATCCCACAGGGATTGATGCTCTAGAATTAGTATCGATAAAAGGAGGTTATGCTGAAAAGTAAATGAATGTGTTTGAAGTTGGTTGTGTGTTTTGTTTTGAATGTTGAAATAAAAGATAATGATAATGCAAACATAAGTAAATATTTATGCAATGAGTAGTGATAATTGAATAGTTGTAGAAGATACTAAGAGCGCAAAACTAGTTATTGAGTCTCTTTCTTTCCAATCCTAACAAGTACTTCCGCACTTATTGATTTATGGCAAAACCAGCTTCTGCTGCGAACTCCATACTAACTCAGGGCAACGCAAGCAAAAGTGAAGTTATTTCTAACGCTCTAAATGATGTAAAGATTTACACTTAACCTACCGTAGCATACTGGGTCATCTTGTGGTTCCTTCTTCCAAACTCACCACAAGTCATATACGTGGGTAGCTATCGATGCATATATATATATATATATATATGGGTAAATGCAGCAGTGTAAAACTCTATAACCTACGCTCTTAACATGCTTCTACTCGTGAATATTCATCAAACAACTCCTATAATGTAGCATAGAAATAAACACGAGTAAGAAGTTTAAATCAGCCAATTTTATTACTACTACTAAATGTTTACAACTATAACTACACATAAGAAAAACAGTAAAATGGAATTGGTGCGGTTGTAAGGTGTGCATTCCCCTTGTCACCAGCTCCTATAGACACCACCAGTTACTTCTCTCCACGATAGGCTTCATGGCCAATCGACCAGCTTACCCGACCTTGGCTTTCTTCTGGCTATTTATAGACTTGATTTTACTTGATCAACAAGTCCTGGTGAGTTGTAAATCATCATTAATACATGATCTCTTGATTTCTGCTGGAATTGCGTAATCGCCATTCACTTGATTACATAATTGATTTTCTGTTTTGTTTCCTTGTTGACGTGATTCGTAGAATGCGACCGCCTTGTAAGCATGTGATTCATCAATGTATGTAGCCATTCGCATTGCTTCGTCCTCCAGCATTACCATTTAGCATTTTCCTATACTGTATAAACTCTTAGAGCAATTTTATTCAATATTTATGCTTAAATCGCGAAACTGCACTTGTGATGCTATTTTATGAATGCATGCTGATTTCTATGATCTTTACTCGCATTTGACTATTAACGCCTCTTTTATTTCCCTAAATCTTTAGAATAATCTAATTAATAACAGCCTAAAATGTACTCTATTTGAGAGCTATTAAACTCCTAAACTTAAATCATTGCTTGTCCCAAGTAATGCATAAACTGCTACTCTGCTAAGTAAATCAGCTTTTCCTCTTTTTGAGCTTAAGTCGACATTTCTTATCGGATCGCATATTCTTAGTTGAAAATAGCTTTCTTCTTTAGGTTTTCAAACTTTCCCAAAGATTCAGGTTTTGCCTTAAAATCTTCTTAATCCTGACTGACACATTGTTCCTCATCGCAAATATTTCTCATTATTTAATCCATCGCACGCAATCACTTCTAGTCTAAGTTTGCCCAGCATATTCTGTCAAGACTTTATTTTAGGCTCTTATATCCCTCGAGGATTTCTGCTATGCTTTTTGAATTCCTCTTAAGTTGCACTCATATCTATAATTCCATAGTTCTTAGGATGACTTGCTTGAGCATCAAACAATTCACCCAAGAAAAAAAATTTCAAGCTTGAGCAATTCAGTTTTACGATAATAATGTTAACTCAATCTTTAAAATGGAAATTGCTGATTCTTTTAACATAATCAAAAATAGGGAAAATAAGCAATTGCATCCAAATGAAATGAAATGCATGGTTCTATCAAATAATAATTGCGAATACGAATGAAATGCATTCGAAAGGGAAATAGAGTTTTAAGATAAATAAGAAATGAGACTTCCATCTAGGTTTCCGCATTGCTGCTACTATTGCCTCTACCTTCCTCCGAATTGAGTAAATGTTTTAGAAATTCAGGCTATTCGGAGTATTTTTTTAATGCCGTGCTGCCTTCAAGATAACTTCGTTTATCTTATTTGCATAATCCTAGAAGTTTTGTGCGCTTATGAAAAGTGAAGTGAATTGCTTAACCAAATTGTCCTCAGCTACAAATGCTTCAAATTGTTTCCATTCTTCCCTTAATTTCAGATTCATGGCTTCCTCCTCGTGCTTAGTGTAGACCTTCAGGATTCTGTCAGTTGCTTGCGGTTGAACACCTTGCTCTAAACACAATTTAGTGATAAGATGCAAGTAAAACATCTTCCTACGTTCGGCTGAAGACCAACGCTGAATTTGCTCTACTACTATCATGCAAAAGTTGATTGGTATTACAATTTTAATTTCATAAAGTAGTAATTGTAATGGCCTGAGTTTTTCATTTTGGTTCTCTAGGTATGATTTTCAGCCATTTCAGGTGTTTCGTTGGGCCGTTATTGCTATTTAGGTCTTGAGGGGCATTTTGTAATTTTGCCCCTAGGGTCGGTTTGCTAATTTATTGAGTTTCAGGGTCGTTCTTGCATTTTCACTAAGTTCAGGGTTATTTTTGTGGTTTCAGCCTATTAGGGTTAGTTTTGTAATTTTTGGAGTAAAAGCTATGTTTAGTTTTAAAATAAGAAAAAGGAAATTTAAAAGAAAAAGGAAAAGGGATTTTGAGTTGTTTCATCGATCAAAGCTAGAGAGAAAGAAAAGCCATCGATCCTCTCTTCTTCTTCTTATCCTTTCCTTCTCCATTGCCGCCGACCACCGTCCTCCGCTCACACAGCCGCCGATCAGCATTATTGAGCCGCACACGTCCACGCTCATGCCATGCCGCACCGCCATCGCAATCGTAGCCCAGCCTTAGCCCACAGCACAGCCACGCCATGCTGCAGCTCCTCGTCCAATCTCGCATCCGATCAGCTGTCCTACTCTGCATAGGCCCGCACGCCTACAGCCTGCCCGTGCAGCACGCTCACGCCCGCACAGCCCCGTGTCAGTGCAGCCAGCCTGCGTTGCCTGCCTTGCTGCCGCACCGCACACGCTCACCCACACAACCATGTCGTCTCCGTGTCGCAGCCGAGGCCTTGTGGTGCTGAGCCCTCTGTTTGGATTTTGGGTAACCTTTGTTCTTGAGTCCCCGTTAAATTAGATAGCCTGGATTATTATTTGAATGTTTATTATATTCAATTTAGGTTGTGTTTAGCTGGTTCGTGTTGGTTATCTACTGCTCAAGGAGCATCGTATTATTTGTTCTGTAACTGTTTTAGGTAAGGGTTCCTTATCGTGGGTTGTGTGGACCTTGGGTAATGTCATTGATTGTACTCTTGTCTGCCTGCTTTACTGTTTTATGAGCATGTAATAGTGGATAGATTCTTGTGGTACTCTGTCTATACTGTTGAGCGTATTGTTTCCAGTATGCTCGTTATCTGGTTGATAATTGTGATGACTTGTCTGATAAGGCCTAGCATGTAGATTGTTGTATCCTAAATTGTAGTATCATGTTTATTTGTTGACTGTTCATACTCTGTTAGAACTAGTGTGCAATACTCTTAGCTAGCATCTGTTAGGTTGTCATCTTCTAGAGGTTGAGAGTGGACATGATGTATGTTGTCCCCACAGGTCGGGACCGGTGAGGATTGATTTCCTGCCCCTGGTAGTCAGGTGGGGTGTAGCTTACCACTCTAGCATAAGCCTAGTCTGTAGCCTGCTAAAGCGGGGTCATTTCCTTGGTGTAAGCCTACCTTGGGACGATCCTTAGCTTCAAGCGTTGGTGTGAACAGGCTGCCACAGTTGGGTGTCGAGGGACTCCCACCTGCTGTGGATCAATGGACACCATTCTGAGTATAGTTAGGCATGCGTACCTAGACCGACATAGTTTGTGTAGGCCTATATATGCCTCGGTTTGCAAAAGCATACGATGTGCACGCACACGCATTAGATGCCGAGAGGATGGCTTCCTCGGGATAATGTCGTCAGTACACCTTTCCGTTCAGTCGAGAGCTAGGCACTGGGTACTCTCCCAAGTGTCTAGGATCAGCACAGTGAGTTGGTCACTAGCCTAGAGTTAGAGACTCTCGGGGTTTGAAAGTTAAGTTAAGAATCCGTACTGAGTTCTGTTGGTTGAGTGTTTTGCACGTATGCTAGGATGATAGATGATATGACTTTTACGTATTGTACTTCAGCTGGGGATTCTTACTAAGTGCCATTGTACTCACCCTTTTCTGTGGTTTTCCACCAGGTAACTTGAGACAGCACTAGAACGGCTAAGAGAGGAGCTGAATGATCATGGGCGTCCGCCGTTTACATTCTTAGTTATTAATGTCTTTATTCAGCAAGCAGGATAGGCTTTTAATTTCCTTGGATTTCATTGTTTTAAGTTGTTTTTAATAATCTCTGGCCAGAGGCTCAACTGTGTTTAACTTTATGTTAATTTGAATTGTGAACTGTTTCTAGTTTGAACAAAGCAGTTACTTGTTTTCAGTTTTCTATTTTAAAGTTATGGATAATATAATGTATTTGAACCATGCATGCTGAGTAAGAACCGGGTCTAGATTGGTTTTAGAAGTGGGGTTCTTACAGTAGTGTTTGCTCCATGCTGACTATCTTTGCATTTGTTGATAGGATAATCGCATTTTTTATGAATGTAATCTAGTCCTGCAATTCTGGTTTCACGCAGTTCATTGGAAACGGCTATTGATTCCTCCATTGTTCACCTTCTGTTCTAATTATTTTTGTGCAATCTTGCAACTGCTACTTGGTTGGCTTCTTTAGAAGCCTCTGGCATTCAGTCTCGATGTTGTCATCAAGCCACAAAATGCTGTTCAATGCAAAAGAACTGCAGTCTATCAAGCATTCTTCGACTCACGAGATATATTGGTTTTCTCTGTTTCGATTTGCATAGAATTGGCGAACCCAATATGGTCTTACATCCTTGGCAAGCATCGCCAAGACACACCAGCCTAATTCACCTAACTCCTTGAGGTCTGCCTGTGGAATGCATCCCACAGACCATCCTCTATCTTGCCAGAATCTCTTCTCTGCCAGTGGTGCATAGCTATTTGTTACCGGATCCATTGTGTGCTTATAACCATCACTTTCAATTGTCTTGCCTTTGTTGGGTGCCATACTGCTTAAGGCCATTAGTTTCGGTGCAGGTGACTAAAACTGAGTTTTTGGTTTTGAATGTCGTGATTGACTGTTCCTCACACACGGTTTAAATAAAGTTTTCAAAAGATTTTAAAAATCCTTGTGCAAGGAATCAGATAATCACAAGAGGAAAGTTTAAATTTTTGTCTGCAATATTTTCTAAATCGTACCAATTCTTCCTAAAAAAACAAAATTAAAAATTTAAGGAAATAATTAAAAAGGAAAATTGAATAAATAGAAAAACTTCCTAAAAAAAAATTACCGTAACATTTTTGCACAAAGTAAAAAATACCAGATTTTCGCATTCTAGGAATGCTGATGAGCAAGACCTAGGCGGAACCTTTGCGCAAATTCTGTCTGGAATGAGTTGTCCTTGCATGAGCAATTTATATATCTTAGGAGTGTAGCCATCTTTGATAGCCTTCTCCTGCCTCTTTTTCATATTGCTCCTTCATACGTGGTTGTCCTACCCGTATCAGCATTGATAGGATCTGATGTATCGATTTATATCTCAGCTGAATTGTCCACATGCGGCTTCTTCAACTGATCAATTTATGTGTTGTGTGCATTTCTAATAGCATAAAAACTGTGGGTACAATTTCTAGTATCTAGCGGTTTTGCGTGCTAACATTATTTTCCAGCAAATTGATTAACTCTGCATCTCCCATGTAGGTTTGATGCAAATTCCCGAAAATTGGCTATGTAGGTTCATTACCCCTCATGCTCTCTTGTAGAAGATATTAATCCTCGCTTTGGATTCATCACTCGTGTTGTGTCAGTATCAACTTTGGAACTATCTTTTTTTGCCTTCTCAACTTCTTTCTTTGCTTCAGTTTCTAAGGCGACGAACTTTGCCCAAGCCTCCTCCTGTTGCTGAAAGTTCGTCGCCCTAGAGTGGACGATACTTAATATTTAGGGTTTAGGGTTTTAAGATTTTTCAAAAGTTTCCATTTATGGACATCCGTTGGTGCCATGGAGTGGACGATACATAATATTTAGCCAAAATGAACACATTTATGTAATAAAACGAAATTTTAAGTTAATTAAAAAATTTGGATTTTCGAGGGGTACTAGTCCATAATTTTTGGGTTTTCGGTGGGTCTTAGTCCAAAATTTTGGGATTTCGGTGTCAACGTTCAGGATGTATATTCTCAATTTTCTTGTAGTGCAGTTGTAGGGATAATCCATGTGACATAAAACCATCAATTATTTGGCCAAAAATGTTCAATTACTCATCTTAAAAAAAGACGTTTGAAAGAGAAAAGGCGAATATTTTGGGTTTTAATGTTTTTTCAAAAATTTCAATTTATGGACATTCGTTGGGGCCATGGAGTGGAAGATACTCAATATTTAGCCAAAAGGAATAGATTTATGTAATAAAAAGAGACTTTAGGTTAGTTAAAAAATTTGGGTTTTCGGTGGGTACTAGTCCATAATTCTTGGGTTTTCGGTGGGTCTAAGTCCAAAATTTTGGGGCTTCGGTATCCAAATTCAGGATATATATTCTTAATATTCTTGTGATGGAGTTTTAAGGGTAATCCATGTGACCTAAAGCCACCAAATATTTGGCCCAAAATATTCAATTACTCAGTTAAAAAAATAGAGGTTCAAAAGGGAAAAGGAAAATATTTAGGGTTTTAATGTTTTTAAAAAACTTCCATTTATGGACATCCGTTGGTGTCATGGAGTGGACGATACTTAATATTTAGCCAAAAAGAACACATTTATGTAATAAAAAGAGATTTTAGGTTAGTTCAAAATTTTGAGTTTTCGGTGGGTACTAGTCCATAATTTTTTATTTTTCGGTGGGTCATAGTCCAAAATTTTGGGGTTTCGGTATCAACATTTTTTATGTGTATTCTCAATTTTCTTGTAATGGAGTTTTAGGGGTAATCCATGTGACCTAAAGCCACCAGATATTTGGCCCAACATGTTTAATTACTCAGCTTAAAAAATAGAGGTTCAAAAACTAGCATCCCTATGAATAAGGAGGTAGTCCATTCTTAAAATCAATAGAGACCACGTATTTATTTTTGAAAACATATTCCCAAACATAATATAAAAGATTTTAGGTTAGTTAAAAAATTTGGGTCTTCCCTCGGTACTAATCCATATATTTTATGTGCACTCTTAATGGAGTGTAGGGGCTACTTCATGTGACCTAAAACTCATAAATATTTGGCTTAGAAAAGTCCGATACTCAGCTAAAAATATTAGGGTCGAAATGGGGAAGACGAACTTTCGACGTTTGTAATATTTATGAAAGAGTAATGTTTCTGGACACCAAAAGCGTTTCGTGTAGTTGACAAACTTAAAAATTAGGTCAAAATGAGTGGATTAATGTAATAAAAAGATATTATTCTTCCGACAAAATTTTTGGTCTTCAGGGGTATAGTAGTCCATTATTTTTGGGATTCTGGATCAACGTTCGGGAAGCATATTTTCTGTGCACTCCTAATGGAGTGGAAGGGCTACTCCATGTGACCTAAAAATCATAAATATTTGGCTCAGAAAAGTCCGATACTCAGCTAAAAATATTAGGGTCAAAATGGGGAAGACGAACTTTTGACCTTTTGTAATATTTGTGAAAAAGTCATGTTTCTGGACACCAGATGCATTTTGCGCAGTTGAAAAATTTAAAAAGTAGGTCAAAATGAGTGGATTTAAGTAATAAAAAGAGTTTTTTTTTCCAACAAAATTTTTGGTCTTCAGGGGTATAAGGTCCACTATTTTTGGGGTTCGGGATCAACTTTTGAGACACATATTTTATGTGCACTCCTAATGGAGTGGAAGGGTTACTCCACGTGACCTAAAACTAATAAATATTTGGCTTAGAAAAGTCGAGTACTCAGCTAAAAATATTGGGGTCAAAATGGGGAAGACGAACTTTTGACATTTGTAATATTTGTGAAAACGTCATGTTTCTGGACACCAGATGCGTTTTGCACAGTTGACAATCTTAAAAAGTTGGTTGAAATGAGTGGATTAAAGTAATAAAAAGATTTTTTTTCCCGAAATTTTTTTTGGTCTTCGGGGGTATAGTAGTGCACTATTTTTGGGGTTCGGGAAGCATATTTAATGTGCACTCCTAATGGGGTGGAAGGGTTACTCCATGTGACCTAAAACTCATAAATATTTGGCTAAAAAAATCCCGATACTCAGCTAAAAAAATTGGGGTCTAAATGGGGAAGACAAACTTTTGACGTTTGTAATATTTGTGAAAAAGTCATGTTTCTGTACACCGGATGCGTTTTTCATAGTTGAAAAACTTAAAAAGTAGGTCGAAATGAGTGGGTTTAAGTAATAAAAAGAGTTTTTTTTTTTTAAGACAAAATATTTGGTCTTCTGAGGTATAGTAGTCCACTATTTTGTGTGGGGATCAACATTCGGGAAGCATATTTTATGTGCACTCCTAATGGAGTGGAAGGGTTACTCCATGTGACCTAAAACTCACAAATATTTGGATCAGGAAAGTCTGATACTCAGCTAAAAGTATTAGGGTCAAAATGCCGAAGACGAACTTTTGACGTTTGTAATATTTGTGAAAAAGTCACATTTCTGGACACCGGATGCGTTTCGCGCAGTTGAAAACTTAAAAAGTAGGTCGAAATGAGTGGATAATGTAATAAAAAGATATTTTTTTCCGACAAAATTTTTTGTCTTCGATAGTATAGTAGTTCACTAATTTTGGGATTCTGGATTAACGTTCGGGAAGCATATTTTCTGTGCACTCCTAATGGAGTGTAAGGGCTACTCCATTTGACCTAAAACTCGTAAATATCTGGCTCAGAAAACTTTGATAGTGAGCTAAAAATATTAGGGTCAAAATGGGGAATACGAACTTTTGACGTTTGTAATATTTGTGAAAAATTCATGTTTCTGGACACCGGATGCGTTTCGCGCAGTTGACAATCTTAAAAAGTAGGCCTAAATGAGTGGATTTAAGTAATAAAAAGAGTTTTTTTTTTCTGACAAAATTTTTGGTCTTCGGGGGTATAGTAGTCCTCAAATTTTGGGGTTCGGGATCAACATTCAGGAGGCATATTTTATGTGCACTCGTAATGGGGTGAAAGGGCTACTCCATGTAACCTAAAACTCATAAATATTTGGCTTAGAAAAAGCCCGATACTCAGCTAAAAAATTGGGGTCTAAATGGGGAAGACAAACTTTTGACTTTTGAAATATTTGTGAAAAAAGTCATGTTTCTGGACACCGGATGCGTTTCGCGCAGTTGACAAACTTAAAAAGTAGGTCGAAATGAGTGGATTAATGTAATGAAAAGATTTTTTCTTCCGACAAAATTCTTGGTCTTCAGGGGTATAGTAGTCCATTGTTTTTGGGATTCTGGATCAACGTTTGGGAAACATATTTTCTGTGCACTTCTAATGGAGTGGAAGGGCTACTCCATGTGACCTAAAACTCATAAATATTTGGCTTAGAAAATTCGAGTACTTAGCTAAAAATATTAGGGTCAAAATGGGGAAGACGAACTTTTGACGTTTGTAATATTTGTGAAAACGCCATGTTTCTAGACACCAAATGCGTTTTGCACAGTTGAAAATCTTAAAAATTTGGTTGAAATGAGTGGATTAAAGTAATAAAAAGATTTTTTTTCCCAACAAAATTTTTGGTCTTCGGGGGTATAGTAGTGCACTATTTTTGGGGTTCGGGAAGTATATTTTATGTGCACTCCTAATAGGGTGGAAGGGCTACTCCATGTGACCTAAAACTCATAAATATTTGGCTCAGAAAAGTCTGACACTCAGCTAAAAAAATTGGGGTCAAAATGGGGAAGACGAACTTTTGACTTTTGTAATATTTGTGAAAAAGTCATGTTTCTGGACACCAGATGCGTTTCGCGTAGTTGACAATCTTAAAAAGTAGGTCAAAATTAATGGATTTAATTAATAAAAAGAGTTTTTTTCGACAAAATTTTGGTCTTCGGGGGTATAGTAGTCCACTATTTTTGGGGTTCGGGATCAATGTTCGGGAATCATATTTTATGTGCACTCCTAATGGAGTGGAAGGGCTACTCCATGTGACCTAAAACACTAAACCCCAAACCCTTACCCTAAACCATAAAACCTTAAACTCTACTAAACCCTAAACTCGAAACCCTAAACCCTCTAAAACTCGAAAACTCGAAAACCCCCAAACCCTAAACCCTAAACATCCATTTGAACTTTTCCCTGCCAACAAAGTAGTCTAATGACATTGTCAAAAACCACGTATGATTGCTGAATTAGGAGTAGACATCTTAAATTTACTTGTGTAATGGTATAACAAAGACAGGTTGACTTCTAGTGGAATGGGATTACTGAACGAAATGGTCGAAATGGATGTTGAAATCCAGAAAGAAACATACACTGCTCTAATAAATAGTTTGTGCAAAACAGGAAACTTAAGGAACCTTCCTGATTGGTGGGATAGAGCTCGAAAAGATGGTTGGGTTTCGGGGTTGCATGACTGTAAATCACTTATCAAGAAAGGAAAACTCAAAAAAGTGTTCTTCCTCCTTGAAACAATGCTGGTATCTTATCCACATTCAAAGTAGGACATAATTCATATATTCCTCAAAGCGCTTTCACGAGCTGGGTTCCTTTCAATTGGACGAGTATTGACAGAGGAGCTTATGTATCTTGGATTTTCTTTGGATCAAAAGGCATATGAACTTCTTATCATCGGATTATATTTTACTAGCAATTAATGTATTGGATGATTTAATGGCTAAAAGTATGGTTCCATCCATTGATGTTTGCCTTCTGTTAATTCCTATATTATGTAAGGTTGGTAGATATGAAACTGCAATTGTATTAAAAGATATTGGAACTACGAAGGTTTCGTCGTCTTCACTTAGAGCGTTCGGTACACTAATGAAAGGTCTCATTATGACGGACAAGGTCAGAGAAGCCTTTCATTTACTCCAGGATATGTTATTGAAAGGTCTTTCTCTAGATGTTGTCATTTATAACCTTTTGGCACTACTACAAAAAAGACATTGCTTGACACTACCTATTTTAAAATACTTGACGTTTGGTCTTAAAAATATCAAATAATCAATCAATTTATGATGAAAATTTCAAGTATAGTTAAAATTACGCTCAAATTTCTTCTAGAATCCCGTGTTTTTAATTGTTAACAATATTTGATATTCATTAAGCGTCAAGTATGGCACGACATTGCTTGACACTCACTGAGCGTCAAATATATTAAAAAAAGAATGTGATTGAAAGGCGAGCTTTGTTGGCGCATATTTTATTTATTTATATATATTTTTCTTTTAAAAAAAACAAAAAAAGGCTTTAAATTAAAAAAATAAATAAATAAAACAAAAAAAATGCAGCCGTCCCATAAACTTCTGCAAAATCTCCCTTTACACCAACTTAAGCTACGTTTTTCATATTTCATCGACGTTTTGCGAAAGCTCCTTTTGTCGCAGCCTCCGTCGTTGCGTTTCTATTCGTTTTTGTCGTTCTGTTTCATCAGCTGCAAAGTGTCTGTGTAACTTCGCACTGAAATTCTACTCCTTCAACTTCAAATCTCATCTTACCGGTTTGAAACTCAGGTTCGTTCTCCACTCCATTGAAACCCTAATTTTTCATCGGTAGATTGATTTGCGTTTTTTGCCTCTTCCACTACTGTTAAAATTCACAGATGATGACGATTTGGTGACTTTGTGAAATCCGTATAAGTTTTTGGAATCAAACCTATTAGGTTCTGTAAAATAGTTCGTATTTCATATTGAAGGAGAAAGTTAGGTCTACAATTTAAGTTTTTGAAAACCAAACTATGAATCGCTTTTTCTTTTTCGATTTTTTTGCTTTAATTTTTAACTGGACGCTCTATGATTTTCTAGCATAATGATGAAGGCTTTCTCTTCTGCTATCTCTCTAATCTTGTTTTAGTTTTAATTTTGTGTTTATGTTGCTCTCATTTGATGAATTGTTTGATGGGTCTTTGTTGTTTTGCTTCTTTTTTGTGTTGTTTGGTTGTTCTGGATTGTGAGGCTCTCCTAATTTGTGATTTGGGATTTAAATTTTGGATTTGTGTTTTTTGGATTGTGGGTATTTGCCAAGAAACGAAGTGAGTTTGTGTTTGACTGTTTTATTCTTTTTTCTTTTTTCTTTTCAAAATGGCTATATGACTACTTTGTTCTTTCAAATGGATTTTATTTTTTTGTTTGGTCTCTTTGATTCTGATATCAGCTCATTGAAATTTATGTATCTTCCTTTTTCCATATTGTGCTGGTTTGTTATGTTGGTTCATGGCAATTTTACTGCTGAATTTGAACTCTCTCATCTTAATTGTTGGTGATGAGATGTTTCAAGTCTAGGTTTTGACTAAGAAGTTTGTAATTTCTACTGGGAAAGCATAGTATTACCATTATCCTATGTTTTTTCTTTATATATAATTTCCTTAATCATTAAGATAAGATAAATGAAACTGGCTATACAAAGAAGGCAAAGCCCAAAACTTTAGTACATGTCCTAGGAAGTAAGGTTTAGAGAACTAATTTTGGGAACCTCCTTAATGGGTTGAGTAATTTTAGAATTGTATATGAAACTGTTATGTAATTTTGGTTTTTAAATTATGGTTGGATGTAGCTACAGGTTACAGTTTTTTTATTTCTCAAAAGTTGTTGCCTGCAATATTTGTTTGGAATTTTTTTATGAACTATGGAAGTGTTTTGTTCCTATCCATAACTTCAAATTGAATCGAATTTAAGCGAGATCTCTGTACTAGGTCATTCAACGTGCGTGAAGTTTGATAGTTGCAACATTTTTTTTACATTTACGGCGCAACACAAGGTGACACTCTCCTTGATCGCCTCATTACAAGTGTAGACCAAACCACCCACAAGTTTTCGAATAAATGAAATAAACAATTTAAAATCATAATAAACACATGTTGGGTGTCAATTAAGTTATATTTTAGTTGAATGAATTTATTTGTTCGAACACATTCTTGTTTTTAAAGTCATGTCATTATTCAACAATTAAATAATATAGACAATATAACCAATATAGTTACTTTTTTAGTACAATATAGCTACTTTATAAACTTGTGGGCTGTTTCGAGTTTTTTTTTTTTTTTTTTAAATAATCAATTATACTCTTTTTCTTCTGAGTGATTGCGCTCTTAAGAACATTTTGGTTTTTAGCTATCTGCTATTTATATGTATCCTTCAATGATATTGTGTTTTTTCTTCTCCTTCTCCAAATTTGGCTTCAAATTAGGAGATCTTCTTCCCTTTTTCTTTTGTGCTTTGAATTTCAAGTGGATTTCTTCCCGGTGGTCGGAGTTGAGGTCTCCAACTTGAAATGTATTTGTGGAAATTATTATAAGTATGATTCTCGTTGGAAATTTCTTCTTTTTATAGTTTTGGGTTGAATATTTTAGTTTTTTTTTTTTTTTTTTTTTTGTCTAAATGTTTGTTGGTCATGGTCTACAAGTAACGAAGTTTTGTCAAAGGATTAGACTATTTGTTTTTTCTTTCTATACATTGATTAGTTGACCCGATTCCATAGACCCTGTCTGGTGTAAATTTATTTTTTGAGTCTATCTCTAGGTTAGTTTTCTAGAGTATAACTTGCTTGAGAGACGGGGTAAATGGAACGAGTTTTGTTTCATCATTATATATGTTGCCTCTAATTTTACAAATTTTTAGATGTTCCTTATGGCAGTTGTAGCTCAAACTCACTTTAATTTTTAGTTGTTCCTCTGTTTTATGTTTGATTTTTACTTGTTAAATTTCTTTTGAGTTTAATGATGTCTGATATTTCACTTGTTGCTGCTTTTTTCCATTTTTGTTCTCGTCTGTTCATAAATGATCATAAGTTGGTTAGAGTTGAGTTTTTGAACCTCACTAACTTAAATGGTTAAAAAATTGGACGATGTTTGAATAATAATTTTTTCTCCTTTCTTAACTCCTTTGTTCTTGTTTTCGGTTCATATGAAATGCTCCTTGTTAGTTTTCTAATGAAAGAGTGTGTTTGGTTTTGATGGATAATATTATCTAGTTTCTTTAGAGTCTAAACTGATGGATTTTGTTGGTTTAAGTATTGTGGTTTTTAGAGAAAATGAAGTTTAATTATTGGGTTTAATTCCTTCTATACGTTAATTAAATTAATGGTTTGTCTCCATTTCCATTTTTACAGTTAATTAAAAAATGATCCAGTAAAACGTCAACTAGAAGACTAGTTAGAAAGTATTGTTCTTGACAAGGCACCAATTCTTCAGGTAAGTGTCATTTTGTAGTTCAACTTTTTGTAAGTGGTAACATTAAGACCGTTTGATAACTGTTTTGTTTTTAGTTTTTCGTTTTTGAAATTTTAGCCTACAACTACCTTAATTACCATATGTTTTTTTTACTTGGATATCTACGTCTTACCTATATTTTTAGAAACTAAACCAAAATTTAGAAGAAAAAAAAAAGTAGTTTTCAAAAGCTTGTTTTTGTTTTTGAAATTTGGTTAGCATTCATATACTTTCTTAAGGAGAGATAGATACATTATAAAAAAGACAAAGCACATTATAGAAAGTTTGAGAAGGAATAATCAAATGATTATCAAACGAGGCCTAAGCTAGAGAACTACAAAATTAAGTTTTTTTTGGAAAAATGAAATGAGAGTTATAACAAGAATAGAGAAATTATAGAAGCAAAAGCAAGCCTACAAAGAGAAAACTAAGTAAAAGATTAATCCACAATAATACATAGATAGGTGCTTTAATTTGTTTAGAGACTATTGTAGGATCTGATTCAATCCCATGAATGCATTAGGAAGATACATTTATCTGACAGTTCTTGGCAAAATGTTTGCAGTCTATAAATGTTATGGATTATGCTTTGCTCGTTGGGGTCTATGCCGAGAAGAAGGAACTTGTATGTGGGATAATCGATTACCTTAGATAATACACATGGGACAAGCAACTAGAGACATGGGTGAAATTCTCCCTAAAAAATGTAACGTCCACTGTCGTTTCTCAAAAATAGTACAAGAGGAGATTCAGAAAGTTCATATCTGCACATTTCTTGAGTGTCCCAGATCGTTGGTGCCTGCAGCACAACTTCCCCCGGCCTTGGGAGCTCTGTGGCGCCACGGATCGTGCTTCTTCTCAGGTGAACGGTGAAGAAAATGACCCCTCCAAATATAAATTCTATAGGGTTGGTGCTCCTGCTCGATTTTGGTTTTGCATATATGGATAAACAAACAGCTGCTTCGTTCGTTATACTGTAAATAGATGGCTGGCAATGCATGGCTTGGCCATTCAGTTTTTTCATGAGTTTGCCCTGATATTCTGCAAATTTTTTTTAGCAAAATTATAGGGTGGTGGAAGTTAGTTGGTAGGTTGCCCAGTTGAGGGCAACCAGGTAATTGTGAAGCATAAGTACAAGTATATAGGTTATAGTAGCTGAAGGTTTATTGATTCTTGTGAAATCATAATACAAAATTCTCATTTACCTGAAACTGATATAGATTGACGAATGATGTTCATTCATTTTCCTTTTTACGGGTTTAATCAATTCAATCTAAGACAAAAAAATCAAAAGCTACATGCTTGAAAATGCCCTGTGGTTTTCTTCTTTCCCTAGCAATTGCTTTTGGTGGACTTTTCTTCTCCATATGTGGTTAACAGCATCATCTGGAAGACCTGGCCTGTTACCATCCGCATGGCCGAAAATGGGTTGAACTCGAGCCATATATTGTCGACATATGTTCCATTGCTCTTCTGGGAAGGCTGTAAGGTGATTTACAAGCCAGTTTGGTCTTAGTGCATCACTAACAGCTACAAAAATAGAGAACTCTGAGCAATTTCATCATCTCCCTGATATATTGTTCCTTACCTGTAGCATTTGGGAAGCCTTCTTCCATTATAACAAACAAGTTCCATAACCCTTCAATGAAATATAAGTAGAAAGTATCAATTTCAGAACAACTTAAGTAGCTGGAACGTTCCATTGGAAGCAGTCAGCTCTCAACAATTGTTTTCTATACTTAAAAGGAATGGAAACTTAAAAGAAAATATGTTTAATTCACTGTTTTTAAGGATTACATTACTTCAGTTACCACCAAGTTATCTCTCGATACTAACATTTGAGCAAACAAACTGGTGGTATACTGATTGTAAGAGATATTTAATATGTCTATGTTTTGGCCCTTGGTTTACGCCCGTTTGATTAACCATTTGGTATTTATTTTTTATTTTTGAAATTTAAATCTATTTTTTACCCAAATTTCCTACCATGTATTCTATATTTTCTTAAAAAAGCAGCTATATACTAACTAAATTTTGAAAGCTACTTTTTTTTTTTTCTAATTTTTAAAAATATAGTTTAGAGGTACAGATTTAAGTAAAAAATGAAAATAAAGTAAAATAATTATGGTAGGCTTAAATTTCAAAAACTAAAAATTAAAAATGAAATTGTTGATATGTAGTCTTAAGTTGACTTAAATTGCAGACAATGTCGGAATTATTAATTGATGAAATGGAAAGTTCAAAAGACTATAATCAACACAATTGAATTATTTGACTAAATAATCCAACTAAATGTTACAACATGATATATCACCAAACCCTACTCTATCAATAGAGTGATTCACTCTTTACAAACATATTTAATTTGACATAAGACCAATAAAATTAGTTTCAATCAATTAAAAGGGTAATACAAAATTTTCATGGTGCTTCTTGGTCACCATCAAAGCCACAAACCTCACCCACTTCTAATTTTCACTCAAATTATCTTGTTCTCTATATCTATCTCGTCGTTCATCTCTTTGCCACTTTTTAGTCAGTTGCTAGTTTTTGGCATTCTCGGCTTCGAGCAATTTACTCTTTTTCTCTTCTTCGATCTTTCGTTTCTTCACCTATAAGGAAAAACATATATATTTAGAAGTTCCGAAAAAGTCATCAAGTAATTGTACAACTTATATTCTAATAGAATTACTGAAAAGTTTTAGAAATGCATACTTTCTCATGTCTCATAAGTTGAAGCTGCTGAACAAGAGCGTGAACTTTTCGAATGCGAGGCTCCATAATGACAGCTCTTCGCTTTTCGAGAAGTGGCCTCTGCTGACTAGGTGTATCCTTTGGCTTTGATTTAAATGGCAAGGCTGCCTGTCATGATTTGGGAACTACCAATGGATTGAACTTCCATTTCAGCTCGATTGGCTGCAACCATAAAAGACAAATAAATTGTAACACGACACACACAAGTGGACACCATCGTGGCCATCAGAGAACATAAAATGAGAAAAAACCAAACTCTTTTTCTCCCTGAAAGATATTACCTTGTAGACCGAATCCTTGTTCACAGGAACGGGAAGATTATGTTCTTTCCTCAGTTCACCCACAGTTTTCATCCCTTGCCATATCCGACCCCGAGGTTGCAATGCCGTCGTCAATGGGTTGTAGAACTGAGGAATTTCAACTTTAGTCCATGCACGCAAGAAAACTACGTCACTCGTCCGAATCTTGTCCTCGAAGGTACACTTAGCAATCCCTTCCTTGAGTAATCCTCCGTTCTTTTTGGGCTGGTTACCAATCTCCTCTTTTGCAGCCTACAAATAACATTGAAAAGTAATGGTTGGAACCAGGTTATTAAATATCCATGGACGTATCAATATTTCCATTATTCCAGGTGTTCAACATAGACAGTGTCAATACTTTCACAGTACTGTAAAGATATTCAACAGACGAGGAAAAGAAAACATGTAATCAAATGATATCCAACTAGTCAAAACACTATAAGCTTCATAGACCAATACATACCAACGAACTACTAGCTATGCAAGGATGTTATCAAATGGGAAACCTAGGAAGACTCCATAAAGTTTGTAATTGTAACATCCCTTCTGATGTAGGCAACAAATACTTGACTCTACGTCTAGCTTTACACATATCAGAAGATTTGCTATACCCCAGAGATGAGATTTTTATCAAGATCTCATCACATATTTGATGGTTTTATACTATAGTGGACCCGTGTTATCTAAATGTACCCTTTGTCAGCAATCTTTACTCAAGCTACTTCAAAAATCTTACACAACAAACTGTGTGATCCTAATGCCATGTTTATTTGTTTAACCGATCAACAAGCCAAGTTTAAGCTTGATTCATCAACAAATCTTCTACCATAAAAAGTCATCATAAGAACCAATCATTCACACTGTTTAAACAAAAGCTACATCATGGTTCAGTAGTCACACATTAGCAAGCAGACTAAAAGAATATATAACTGAAAAAAAATGGGGAATCAGGACATGCAAGGGAGAGGTACATAAGAACTGCAATATGCATTGCGCACAAAACATACAGAAAAAGAAAAATTATGGGGGTGTAGAAAAAATAACATGCAATATGTTCTTTCTATTTCAAAGAGATATACCTTCTTGACCTGGCCCCGGATTCCACTGACAGTTCGAACAGATGCACCTTCGAAACGAGCTATTTCAAGGTCTGAAGCAAACATATCTTTTATAAGTGTTATCTTCTTGAAAATTTTGCATGGATAACCAACTAGCTTGATTTTCTTCACCACCCGCTCTTCGTGATTGGATTGGAGCAAGTAGCTGTTGCAGATATCCTGAATGATGTCTGAGAAACCACGTTACAGTTATATAAGTGGAGAACAATCAATCGCAATAAATCTTTTGAATAAAGCTGGCGTGGAATGTTTAATCCAATGCAAACAGCTGAAATGGCATGAGACAAGCCTTTTGGAAAGAAAAAAGTTAATCAATAGTTCATATCATACAAAAGGATGTAGAAAAAAAAAATACATAAAATTAGTGATTTGTGAATACTGAAGCAAGTTGTTTGCTACTTGGAGGGTAAAAAAGAAAGGGGAGGGAAAACTGCCATAAAAAAGATGGATAGAAGATGGAGACACAAATTCCAACTTCTCTCACAGCAACACGCCATTATGGTAATTCTATCTGGCCAGGGAAGAAGCCATCTTACCTAAGATGAGAATGTCTCAGAATTCAGATAGTGCAATTCCACCTATTTGATATTGTTGTTTTCAGGACCCCTCTACCATTAGGGGTAAGCTGGAGAGGATAGTGAGGGACTTTTTTTGGGAGTGAAGGAGGGCAGAGTTTCTCACTGGGTCAAAGATAAAGAGATTGTTTTGAAACCAATTTGGGTGGCTAGTCCAGGTAAAAGTAATTACAATGTTCAATGTTCTTCCATGGCATGGAAAAAAATCTATGCACATCCAAGTGGGCTCTTTCATTTGATTCATTCGTTTGAGTCATTACTTGAAAATGTTGTCTTTTGTTCCTTGCTCTTCGTATTAGGTTCATCACCCCTTCTGGGGTCGTAATTTTAATTACGTTATCGATATTTTAGTAAGATAATATACATTAGCTCAATAACTTCTCAGCATCATACAAGAAAAGAATGCAAATAAAATAATCAACCAAAGAAAAAAAAGATTAATTAAAATGTTACCTGGATGTATCCAACGTCTTCCTCTCCAGGGCCAATCCCTCCAACCAATAAATTGTCAATGCCTCTAAGCTTTTAGAAGCCACCCAAAATTCTTGATTTTGATCCCATCATGATCGGGTATCCATTCAAGTCGTGCACAATCCAACCAATCCCACCAATTCCGAAACTAGCATCCTAAGCAACATTTGAATTCATCTTCCACACTTCGTGAGGCGGTGGCCTCCACCGCCCATGCTCCCTTTCCTTATGTTGCATCCTGGAATTGTTAGAATCTACCAAAGAAACATAATTTATGTCAATTAATTTAGCATTAATCCCTAAACTCATAATTAGTGGCTTTTAACTTATTGTGAATAATAAGATTTTTGAAATGCCAAACCCTACGAAGCACAAAAATAGATTTTTGCCTTTCATAACTTGGAACCTTAGAGCAGAACCCCAACTAAAAGTCATCCCCCAAACCTATATTATGAAATAAGATATCAAAGTTATTGAGATACAACAAAATAGTTTTCCAAGTAGACATGTCTACAAGGCAGGGCGAGGTCTGAGAATGGCTTCCCCTTTTCCATCCCGTCTCCACGAAATTCACCAATTTTTTCGCGGGGATCGGGGCGGGGATTCCCCGCCTGGGATTTCGAGGGGATCAAGTTCTCCATGAAAAAAAAATTTCCGTTCAATTTTTTTCTTTTTTTTAAAAAATATTTTTTGAATTATAATCTTAAATAATTAGTTTTTCTTATAAAATATTTACATATTTCAATTATATTGTTACCTATAAAGAAAAAAATATTCATTTTAATTTATAATTTCACTAAAAATATTTATTTATCTAAAAAGTAAAGTAATTAAATGAGATAAAAATAATTTTTAATAAAAAAAATTAAAAAAAATGAAAATGGGGCAGGGATCGGGGAAACGGGGATGGGGAATACATTCCTCATCCCCGGCCCCATTTTCCTTGAGGGGAATTTTTTCTCCCCATCCCTGGCCCCGTTCCCCACCTAACCGGAGATTCCCCACGGGGAAAAAGGAATCTCTATTTCCAAGACTTGATCACCCTCTTGCATTCTTTAAAGAGATGAATATGACTTTTCCCGGCAGATTTACAACTAACACATTGAATGTTAATATCAATACACTTATGATAAATATTTTGTTTTGAAGGGGTGACATTTTTTTAGCAACACATTGAGTGTTAATACTAATACACTTATGATAAATATTTTGTTTTGAAGGGATGATATTTTGTAGGATATTCGAGGCACCCAACATAATCTTTAGGAGGCTTTCAAGGCCCAAAAAAAAATTCACATCGCCCAAACATTTTTGTCATCAGAACATGATGCCTCTTCCCTTTTACTCCCTTTCATGCAAGGAAATATATGTTTTTAACTGAAAACCTTCCTTTAGGATTTGTGGCCCAAATAATCTCATCATTCACAACTCTATGGTCATTGTCCTAGAGAAAGCAGCAAAAGGCTAATTCTTTATCCAAGTTATTGTCATTAGATATAAGCTCAACCACCCTTCTATCTTTCCTTCTCTCAATAAATACCTGCTAGATTCTTACTACTTCCGAACTCCATCAAAAGGTCTCTTCCAATATATATCCTACTTCCTTTCCTGACACTCCATCTATAACCCCTTAAGAACAGCTCATTGCCCAAATAATGCTCTTCCAAGGGAAAGAATAGTGTTATTGTTTGCTTGGGCTGACAGAAAATCTCTGTTTTAAAAATATTTTTTCATAAGCATATTCAAGATCAATGTAGTTTGGTCTCCAATCAATATCCAGCTGTGTATAGCCAATAAGGCTTGGTTGAAATAATTTATATTCTTGAAGCTCAAGTCTACCCTTTCCTTGCTAGTTTCAAGACTCTTCTAACTTAGCCAATGTCTCCCCCTAAAGAAAGTGTTTTTATTTACCTTTTGTATTGTGTTCATCTTTGATATCTTTGAGAACAATTCATATTTTATATTGGGATAGAACATATTTAATTATATAGTTTATTATTTCTGAGCATCTAAGTTTAGAATGTTTTATTTTGGAGCATCATATCTATATTTAAGCTTATTATGGGTTTTCGACTATATGAATTCAGAATACTACATTTTAAAACATAATTTGTGAATTTTCAATCATCAAGCTTTATTGTACGTTTACTTTAAAAAAAAAAAAGAAGCTTTATTGTACGTTTTGTATGTGTTGGTCAATGGTCGGCAGTGAGACATTTTGATTAGTTCCAATCTACATGCAAATGATTAAAACTGAAAAATATATAAGCTTAATGGTAATGAATTAATTGCATATGGCATGATGAAAATAATCTAATATATAGAGGTGTCCATATAAACTGTGAGGACCTATATTTGAATGGGTGCGAAGAATCGCTAATTTCATGGAGAATGGAGAAGTGAACGAGAATCCTTTTTTCTTCTAAAAATAAACTATAAGTCTAATTAATGCATTTATAAGCTATATTAAAATCTTACATCAAAAACTTCACACGTTACTTAAAATTTTTAATTTGCACATGAAGAAGTTGCTTGCTGAAATTCTTAACTTTGTTATATGCAATTTGTGGAAAGATGGAATTCAAATTCCTCTAATTCTTCATTTAATAATGAACCTACATAAACCAACACAATTTGTATATTCAAACTTGGAGACGTGCTAGAATAAGATATATTTTAGCACTAAATACCGTTCAACAATTGAAAGTGAGTTAAAAAACAAACACATTTGAAAAAAAAAAATTCTATGCAGAAAACTTGATCAGTGGAAAATCTCCAACTCCATCCTACACAAGAAAGAAAATAAAGTTTGCAGAGACAAAGATTAAAATTGGTGGCATAAGCGAGGATGAAGGAGTCTTCCTTGTCTCTCTGTACACATCTCTAAGAATATATTATAGCTTTTTTTAATGTGTGATAGAGAAAGTTAAGATGTCTTAATTTGAGGATACTAAAAATATTTTTCATCTTTTTTGCACACATTGCGCACATCAAGCATGATCCATAGACGATTTTGTTATTGTTTTTTATTATAGTACCTTTTATTGTCTTTTTACATGTACATAGCTAAAAAAATCCTATATATTTGTACATAAATACTTCTTTAATGAGTAGAATGAGATACACTCCACTATAGCGTTAACACAACAAAAATGAATAAAGATAACCTTCTCATTCTTTATCTTGCCTCGGCTAAGGAATCAAAGACCGAAAAAATCCGCTCTTGGAAAGAAGTCCCGACAGAAAACCTTTGTTATTGTTGTTGTTGTCGTCCTTGAGAGTGGCATCACTTAGTTTGCTTATAAGAGACCACTGCGTCTCAAAATCCAACTCATAACCACTTTGCTGCATTGCTTTCATTGTCTCTGATGCCTTTTCAAGATTATTTTCATGGTGATATCTGTTCAGCACAGAGCAGTACGCATCCTTGCTCGGCATTTCACCCATCTCGGACATGCTCATCATAAGCCTTTCTGCTTCTCTTGTTTTCCCTTCACTGCATAATGAAATGATAAGTTTATCCCACGTCTCGACGCTCGGCTTTAGGCACCAGTCCAACATCTCGGCATGGAAATCTACTGCTTCATCCAACTTCTTGCAGTTACAGAAACATTGAATGACAAAATCATAACTGGTAGCATTTGGGATGTTTCCTTTTTTAAGCATCACATTTATAAGATCAACTGCCTTTGACCATCTTCCATTCTGACAAAACTGTTTGATTATGTTATTGTAATCTATATGTTTAGGGATAAGACTCTTCTCTACCATTCTATCCAAAAAATATTCTGCTTCTTGAAGCTTTCCATATGAAATAAGGCACTCTGCTATGGCATTTTGTACAGTCGAATTAAGAATCCATCCCCGAGATTCCATTTCCCGGCTAAGCTCGAAAACTTTTTCGAGCTCTCCGTTATCACAAAGGTGGCTAATTACTTTATTCAAGCTCCGATTGCTGGGACGAAGCTCCTGATGGATCATGGTGAAGAGATATGATATGGAATTTGAAAAGTCTTTGCACTGAGAAAATCCATATACGAGAAAATCATAGGTTACATTATCAGGTAACAATTTCGTCTTATGTAATAATTCGTCCAACATTTTACTCGCAAGCAAACTGTTCCCGGTTCGAAAAATATAAAAAATCAGAATGTTATAAACAATGCGGTCATGAGTTTCACTGTTTCTAAGCACGAGGTCCTTTAGATGCAATGCCTGGAGACTTCTTCCTTCCATACACATCAAATTAACTAATTTCTTGTAACTTAATATTGAAAGGGTTAAATCTTTCCTTACTATAACACCCAGTAGCTCCTGCACTTTATCAAAGTGTTTCACTTTGCAATGCCCTTGAACCAGAAGGTTATAAATCACAACATCTAGAGAAAGACCTTTCAATAGCATATCCTGGAGTAAATCAAAGGCTTCTCTGACCTTTCCCGTCATAAAGAGACCTTTCATTAGTGCACCGAACACTCTGAGTGAAGACGATGACAGCTTCGTAGTTCCAATATCTTTTAATGCAATTGCAGTTTCATATCTACCAACCTTACATAATATAGGAATTAACAGAAGGCAAACATCAATGGATGGAACCATACTTGTAGCCATTAAATCATCCAATACATTAATTGCTAGTAAAATATTGCCCTCCTTACATAATCCGATGATAAAAAGTTCATATGCCTTTTGATCCAAAGAAAATCCAAGAGACATAAGCTCCTCTATCAATACTCGTCCAATTGCAGGGAACCCAGCTCGTGAAAGCGCTTTGAGGAATATATGAATTATGTCCAACTTTGAATGTGGATAAGACACCAGCATTGTTTCAAGGAGGAAGAACACTTTTTTGAGTTTTCTTTTCTTGCAAAGACAACTGATAAGTGATTTACAGTCATTCAACCCCGGAACCCAACCATCTTTTCGAGCTCTATCCCAACAATCAAGAAGGTTCCTTAAGTTTCCTGTTTTGCACAAACTATTTATCAGAGCAGTGTATGTTTCTTTCTGGATTTCAACATCCATTTGGACCATTTCGTTCAGTAATCCCATTCCACTAGAAGTCGACCTGTTTTTGCTATACCATTGCACAAGTAAATTTAAGGTGTCTACTCCTAATTCAGCAATCATATGTGGTCTTTTCTCCCAGACATCAATGGTAGGCTTGACTTCGGAATTAAATTTGCAGTGGATTTTCAATAAACCCATCAAACCTACTGAAGTTAGTTCTTGCCCCCATCGATCCATTTCAGCTGCCAATCTTAATACAGCATTATGGTCTCCATTTTTGCACTCCTCAAATATAAGAAAGTTAAAATCAGGTAATATTGATTCTTCAAGAACTTCAGTAAGCCTTTTCTCATAATCATCCATGTCAGTGTCCAA
>JBBMKA010000001.1:4979949-4994923 GCA_037833695.1 Sechiopsis laciniata
ATATTAGGTAAAGATGTCCATTTTCTTTTTGGTCTTGGGATCTCGCGAGGATCCGCCCTTAACTAGCAGTAATTTTGTTTAGGCAGAAAATTGAGAAGTAGGTGGGAAGAAAAATTGACCCCAAGCAAAATGAGAATGAGGATCGAGAATGTATTTCTCATCTTCCTTTTTTGTTTCTAGTCTCATTCATATATATATATTTTTATTTATTAATATATATTTGTATATGAATATTTTATTACCAAATTTAATATTTAGTTGAAATTGAATAAATATTTATAATTAAAAGTTAAATATTTGACCATATTTATAGAAAAAAAAAATATTAAATTGAATTGAGATTTGAAATAGAACAAAAATTAAATGGAGAATAAATTCTCCGCATATAATCCAATTTTTGCAAATTTTTTGGGGAGAATCTCAACTCCATTCCACAAAATTTAACACTGAATTTCATGAAAATAGAAATTAAAAAGAGTGATGGAATGAGGATGGTTAAGTCATCACATCCTCTTACCCACACCATGAACTAAACATCTATAATATTAGGTTACAAAACTTAAAATACCAAAAATATTTTATTTTAAAAATATACAATATTTTGAAAGTTCAATTATATTTTGTTCAAAATTATATAAGGTTTCATTTCAAAATCGATTGATAATAAGTATAGTAACATATCTATCTTATAATAAAGATTAGCAATTTTTCTCACGTTTTCAATGTATGATTTTTAACATGTTTCCATAAAATGATATATATATAAATATATATATATATAAATAAATAAGTTCATTAATTTTGAATTGAATCTTAATTTCATTTTTACTAAATCAAATACTCATTTTAATTTAATAAATTATGATATCATATTAAATAAATATATCATTTCTCCACAACATTAGTTGGTGAAGATTCAAAGTGAGATCATCAACAACCACTCCAATAAATATCTTTAAAAAGTTTACCAAACAAAAATATTAAAACCTTTGCTCACAAAATTATTGGAACCTATATATATATAATCTTTGAAAACCTTGACATATATTTATATAGATTAAGCAATAATGAATATGAGTATGAAATTGATTCTTAATTACCATAGTTTATCAATAAGTTGAGTGGAGGACAGGCAATTTCTTTTAGAAATAGCATTTTATGCATCTTTAAAAGACAGATAGCACTCTTCCATATTATAAAGTTGTTAATTAATGATTTAAAATGGTTTTGGAATAATTTAAATATTTAGTAATTAAAAGAGGATTTTACTTTGATAAATAAAGAATCAAATGGAGCCTCCATTCTTTATTTGTTTGCAAAATTTGGAAGATCGCAATGATATCTTCAAAAGTGTACGAATTGGATTCGTCGTCCCTTTTATCTTTTTCTCTATTTTGATATAATTTGTACAATTTCTTACCTTTAAATTTTTTTTTTTCAATGTCTATATATTTGAATTAAGAACATGGTGAGAGATTCGAATATAATTGATGTCATACAATAACTTTCAATTTTATCTTTGATGGATAATATTACAATTAAGACAATCAAAATATTAATTACAAAATTTGAGGCTATAAATCTCAACATTTTAGCCATCGGGCTTCGAGGGAGACACCTTCCTAGTTTTGACCCACTTTTTTTCATAAGAAAATATTAACGTATGTTACACGTGTAAAAATCATATTTTGAGTGATAACAAAAAATTAAAGTCATGAATACTTATTCATAAGAAAGTGATTACTATTGGAGATGATTTTGATTCGGTTTTTGTCAGTTTTGTGTTAAACCGAGAATCGAATTGCTACGATTTTTTAACAATTGAATTCAAACTGATGTTCAATAAAGAACGTAACTGTTGGATTGATTTTCATTTGGTTCACTTTTCGATTTTGATTTCAATTAGAACTTGATTCATTTTCATTTTTTTGGTCTCATTTTCAATTTAATTTTAACTATTTTTATTTTGTTAACAAAAAAATAACATTTTCTATAAATAACTTAATATTTATAGTGCTTTTGTTTTATATTTCATATTTAAAATTGTTCTTCTATCAAATCTCAATAAATACTTATATATTTTTTGATTTTCCTTTAAAATTTATATATTTGGTTTGATTTGATTTTTATGTCGGTTCTTCAAAAAAATTCGAATTAAATTAATGTATTTCGATTTAATAAAATATCAAACGGAATGATCTAATATTATTATAAAAAAAACCATCTATCCATTGAATTAGTTTGGTTCAATTTAGTTTCTTCAATTTTTAGAATTTTCTTTCACCCATAATTATCACAATTTATTTAAATTATTTATTTGAAAATAATAAAACATTTTCGAAAAAAAATTACAAGTTTCAAATGATTTACATTTATATTTATTTATTTTGCATAAAATACTTTGTCAGCCAAATTTTATGCATTCGAAACGAAGTGTTTTAATTTTGTTATTTCATCTCTATATCAAAACAAATTGTTGTTTCATCTCATTCCACCGCAGATTTTTCTTCTTCTTCTTTTTTAATTTTTTAATTTTTTTTTTAATTTTTTAATTTTTAATTCTTGATTGTCTAGGCCAGCTTGCGCGCACTTCCACTAATGCCACGGGATATATTACCCGACCCTACAATATTTAGATGTCAAGAAAATTAGTAGAAAAGTAATTCCTAAGTAGACGACCGACTACCATAAATTGAACCCATCAACTTAAACATCATTAGGACTTCATTGACCAATAAAAATCACTTCATTCCAAATAAAAAAATTCTACCATTATCATTTAATCTCATCTCATTTGTACCAAACACTGTGCAAAGTTCTTATAACAAATCTAAAAATTAAAAATAGGTCGTGGAAAATTTATCATTTACAATATTCAAACATTATCCAGTGTTAGAGTATATATATATATATATTAGGTATTAGGTTAGTATAGATTAGTATTATTGATGTTAATCATTTTATATTCAATAATATTGGGTGAGGCTCATTAGATTCCTTAGATTTGAATACGTTGTTTATATTCTACTAAATATATAAACATTATCTTAGGTTGTAAGAATGTAACACAATGTAGCCTCCATTTATTTTTTATACAATGATGCTCTTCCTTTCTTACTAATCGAGTTTCATTTATTTATTTTTATATATATAGATGTAATTGTCCGAATCAGTTTATTCACACCGAAACTAATGTCATAGGACATATCGTATATTTGAATGTCCATAATATCGATAGAAAACTAATGTATAAATAAGTGACTATTATGAATTCAACATATTACCTCTTAATTCTCTAAAATCCTTTTGACTAAAGTTATTTTATGATGTTTCCGGTAAAGTTTTCTTCATTACCTATGTTCTTCCCCTCTCAATAATCTATCACCCAGATGATATAAAGTTAATAAAAAATTTAAAAAAAAAAACATGAGATTATAAATTTATCCTAAAACATCATTTTCTTAGCTCAATTATAAATGATCATTTATCCTAAAGTTTTCTTCATGAGCTTGCGATTTACCTCTTAACTAGCTATAACATATGTTCATCTTAATTAGTCTTCTAGATATAAAATTATACATACCTTCAGTCCTGTAATTAATAAAATCTAACTGACAATACAAGTTACTCCAATCTAAAATAATAATAATAATAATAATAATAACAATAATACAAGTTCATCTGAATTGGCTAGATTTAATAGACAATTAAATAAGCAGATTAAAATTAAGGTTAAAATTATAATCGTCGGTCGGTTCTACGTCAAAATTTGTAATACATCCAAATGTAAAGATAAATATAAAAAAGAGGTTTTTTTAGGAATATGACAAATTGAAAAATTATTTATAATACTAGGTAAAAAAAAAAAAACAATCATAATAAAAAATATGGTATTATTAATATTGATTATACGATATTTTTAATACATAATATTATATTAATATACAATACTTTACTAATAATATATAATATTATACTAATAATATATAATATTGTATTAATAATACATAATATTATATAATGAGTATTAATAATACCCTATTTTTTACTGCAAATATTTTCAAATATATTTAAATTTATAATTATTTTGTGAATTCTCAAACACAATCTTTGAATAAAAATTCTCTAAACAAACTTTTACTATTCAAAAGAAGACAAAAATATCAAAATATAATTTTACCCAATAAGTGAAGAAAAAGGATAATTTTGTCATTATGTGTGTAGCTTCATTTTTACTAATCACATAATCACCATATTAATCATAAAATCACAAATAAACTCCATATGACTAAAAACACAAAACAATTAATTTTATTAATAACAAATACTGGTTCTTAGGATCGAACATTTCATCATGATGTTGAACTGAATTTACGATCAAACAATAAAATCATTACGTATTGACTCATTCAGTATGTATATGTAATATTAAATCTTAATGACATTGAACAAAAACTTAACCACCATAAGAAGCTAGCTAGTAGTCAAAATGATATTAAAAAATTAAAAGATTATGAATTCATTCAATGGTGACCATCAACCCTATATAAGAATGAATTTCAGCTTCAAGAATTAATTTCATTTTATTTTATTTTATATATAATATTTAGGTTGATTTCGTATTGACTTATTTGATCGGTTGTATTTCAATTAAACTTCACTGTTACGAATCCGTTTACTCTCCATGTACGATCTGTGAAAGTTTGAACTAAAAAAAACATCTCAAATTTAAAATTTGAACTAGGATTTGACATCTTTTGAAAGATTTTCCTTTCAACATATTTACGTCTTTACTCACATTATAAGTGTACATACACATTACTAATCTTAATTAGTGGGTTGGGTTGAACCAAGTCCAAAAGTGATTAACTTGAAAATTGGAATTATAACTCAATTCAATGCTTACAATTTGAATTAAGTGATTCGAGTTGCTTCGAATACTAATTCTTTTTTTGTACTTCCTTGACTTACCCACTTCTTAAATTTTCACAAACCATCCACTCAAATTATCCAAAGTTAAGCATATTTGAATTTCGACACAATAACTATTCATTCTTGCTTCTTTTTTTTCTTTTTCTTTTTCTTTTAATCTTGACTCGTTCTCAAAATCATCTCATTCAAATATGTTTTTTTTTTTTTGGAGAGTAGACCTTCAAATATGAATGAAGTTAAAAAGTAGTCCTTTACTACATTAAAAAAATAAATAAATAAAGACCGAAAAGGATATTTTTCCAATTATTGTAAGCCACTTCAAATGAGCGGCACCGCCATGAACACCAAAAGCAAATATTTAAAAGAAAAATTTATGAGTTTGCGCATGAAAGCTCCAATTTTAAGGAGAAAAAAAAAAAAGAACATTTTGTTACCTTAAAAAAAAAAAAACTAATAAATACTAAACTCAACTGTTGATAAATTAAAAATAAAAAAAAGATATAAAACATATGGTTTTCTAATGCTTCCAAACATGTTCCTTAAATAATGCTAATAGTGCCAAACCGACCCCTCTTTTAACTCACATTTGAAAAAATTAGGTCTTTTTTTTTTTTGGATATAAAAATTAGGTCTTTTTGTCTACATCTCTTCTTCCAATATTTTCCTATTATATTTTGAATATGTGCTTTACATTTTTTTTTTCTTCTCTTTTGATCTCCTTTTGTTTGATTATGTTTTTGAATTCTTTTTGTTTGATTATGTTCAAGACTTAAGAATGATTTTATTCTAAAATTTTGAAAAGTACAGAATTTCTTTTCCTTTTTATTATTCATGATTTTTTTAAAAAAATAAAAATAATATTTAAGGCTTTATTTTAATTTATGAACTGTGTTGCATTTCGTGATAAGTGCATGGAAAATTGTAAGGTATCACTTAAACTTTTCTCTATTAAAAATATAAAGTGAACAAAGACTCCAAAATTAAATATATTTTAATAACTTAAATTTAATTAAAACAAATGGTTTAATAGTTTTACCATGATTTTGAAATGGATGTTCACACTATCTAACATGATATCAAATCCATTAAGCCTAAATAAGTATTTGATCTGATAAAATGAAACCTGAGTCTTCAATCACATTTATCTTGGAGCTGCAAGCTTTATTTTTCAATCAATATTACAAATAGAAGATTTAAACCATTTTGGGGGAGGGGGACTAACAAATCCTACATGGAAGATACTCTCAAATAATATGAGAGCTAAATACCGATTTTCAGGTTTGAACATGCGACCGTGGAGTTGAAATGAATTAACACAAATCAAGATAACCAATAGCACCACCGACCCATTCGATAAAATTAAAATTTTATTTGATTTGAATAAGATTCAAAGTTGGAAAGAAAATGATGTTGATTATTTAAACATGATTTAAGTTTTTTTTTTTTCTTTCTTTCTTTTTTTTGGCAATAACATGATTGAAGTTAAGGCATAAGGTACATCATTGAAATATGAGATACTTAAGATTTAATCATTTATATATTAAAAAAAATGCATTTTATTTAAATGCGATATAAATCATTTAAATATTAAATATTTAAAAATCTTATCATTTATGGAATTGATCTAATCTGGGAGATGGGAAAACTTTGTGCATTTGACATCCGATAAAGAAGAGATGCTTATGGCTGTTTTGAAAGACCACACCAAAGCTATGAAATGGACATTAGCAGACATTGATAGATTGAGCAGGCATTATGCATGCATGAAATTGAGTGAGGCATTATGCATGCATAGAATTTCTACATCTCGTTATCGAGTCATAATTAATGCCAGTTGAACTCAATTCTTGTTAAATTGTTCAAAATTTCATCAAAATTTCAAAGATACAATCTCTACAAGTCGAATAAAGTACCTATAAGAGCTAACCATTTATGAAACTTAATGAACTAAGACATGTTTTAGAGTAATGGACTCGTTACTTTACTTTTTTTCTCTTCAAATATCGTTGAATAAAAAAAAATAATTGATTAATTACCTTTTTTTTCAATAAATTCACATAAAAACTTTAAACCATCATGAAACATCTTAGTAGTCAAGAGGATCTTGAAAAACAGAAAAATAATAATTTTAATTCATGGTAGCCACCCATCTAAAAATAATTTTTAATTTTTTTTTTTTTACATCCAAATGTTGTAGAGTTAGACGATATATCCATAATATTAGTTGAATTGCGCCACAAATATTCAAAAAAAAAAAAAAAAAAAAAGATTTTTAGAGGGTGTAAATTGGAACTTTTCTTTTAAAAAAAGTTCTTAATTATTTTTATATGCAAATAAACTTGGTGTATATCATAGAAAAGTTTGAAAGCACAATTCCATCCAAGTTTACAATACTAATTAAACCCAGCCCAACCTGCCTCCTATGAACCAGTAGTAAGTAGGGAAAATATAAACAAAGTTCTAAATCCCATTTTCTCATGCTTACAAATGTGCAAACTCTTCCACTGGAAGTGTGAGTTTTCAGTATGTACTCACAAGAAAACAAAAATACATAGGAAGCAAGATGCTACCCCCATCCATTTTCAGGCCATTTGAAGACCCTACTACTACTCTGTCTGTTCTTCTCAAACCTTAAAACTTACAAATGCTGAACTACAACCACCTCGTCGAAATTCCAGTCTTGTACCAGGTCCCTTCTTACTGCCCGGCTTCGCACCAGCCTCGGCGTACCATCCATTCCTACGTTGCTGTTGGCAATGTTTGGATGGGGAGTTACCTTGGCTGATGCTGCATATGACGGGTGGTGTGTTGGAGGAAAAGATGGTCTCCAAATTAGGCAGTTGGCCATCACGGAACATCTTCCCTCATTGTCTGAGCTCGAAACCGAATAGCTCCTAAATGAGTGCGTAGGGCTCTCTACACTATTGCATACAAGACATGCCAGGCTCATATTTATAGACGTCTAGAAACTCTCAGTTCCCAGCTGCAAGTCATTGTTAGAGAAACAAAATAGAGGTCAGAACTTCGACGAATCTACCAACACCGCCTCGAGACAGAAAAGAGGAGAAAAAAGTACACAGCAGACACCTCTAGAACAAATCTTATCAGTTTCTTACAGCCACAAAGAAAATCATAAATGAAGCTTGCTATCGTTTCATACATGCAAGATGAGTTGAAATATGTCAAATATACACAGAACACAACTCCTTCGATAACTTCCACTTTCACAAGCATATAAAAAGGTTTTCGAAATTGTAACCCCAAGCACCTTAGTTAAAAGAAACAGAGGCCAGTCATGAAAATCATAGGATAAATAACCAGCCGCAACAGTCTAGGCACGGGTCAGTGGTGCCCCCAAGTTTAGAGGAGCAAAGCTCCAAATTCCCAGATTTTCAAAAAAATAATAATAATAACCAGCCTGAAGAGGTTTTCAACCATTGATCTCTTGGTTGAACTAAGTCTCTTAACATTCTTATGGCCACCTATTTTTGGGATTTTATCAATTTTAGATTGCAATCATCCAGTAAAACAAAACATTCTTCAACAAAACTGGCCATTGGGTATTTCTTGGGGTTGTTTTAGTAGCGACATGTCCATCATCAGAAAGTTTGATGCAACTTTTGTACAAGTATGCTGCAATAAAGAACACAGGAGAATTGTTATGTTATGGTTTAGAAGAAGCTCCTCAGTTTTCCTTCCTTTGGGAAGTGGAAAAGATATAATGCTTCTATATGGGCATCGGTCACTAAAATCCTTTTTTAAATTGTAATCTTGGTTTGATTATGTTTGATTGGAGTCCTCCAGTTAGCTCTGGTTTTCTTGTTTGTATTTGTTACTTTCAATGAAAGCTCAATTTCTAAAGGAAACAAAAACTCAAAGCAAGGAAACTGGACAAAGGATTTTTTTAAAAAATGTTAAGAATGTCAGCGGACACTGATAATATAGAACAAAGGGTAGGGAAATTTGAAAAAGAAAAAGATTGTCAATATGAGAACTGAACTGAAAAATATATGCCAAAAGATGAAAAAATCCTTTTATTTTTTTTATTTTTTTATGACCCGTTAACTTAGAGATTTTCTCTTCTGAACCCGGGGGCACCACTAGCCCATCCCTAAATTGTTGTACCGGAATACATCGTAGAACTGGAAGCGAAATTGGAAGTCGCCTGAAAAATTATTTCCCACAGTCGCCTCGAATCTGTCCCCCAAGGCCCAGGCACTTGACCACTGCGATGCCTAGCAACGCCCCCAAGGGACCAAAAAATCTATTGATAACAGTATTCTGTGTTTATGAAGTAGCATCATCAACCTTTTACTTGTACTTGTGGCCCTGAGGTAGGGGAAGCTCTCATGTTTTCCAATCTAGAGGTTATATAAGTAGAGACCACGAGATCAAGTAGGTAACTAGAGGAAGGTGAATACTGCAAGCTAGCTAGTCCCAACCACAACTTTCTAACCCGTAAATTACCTAAAACAATCCAACTACAACCAATCTATATTTTACAGGAATGGTAAACTTTTCATTGATATATGGAAAAGTACAAAAAGCGCTATCAAAACTGTACAAAAAAAACCATAGTAACATCCCATTTAGATATTCAAGAACCTTATAGATTAAAAAAAAAAAAAAACTAATTGTTGAAGATTCTGCTTTGTCCCACATTGGAAAAGTGAGGAGACCTCCTAACATTTATACCTTAGGTGAGCTACTCCTCTCATAAATAATTGGTTTTTAGATGAAACCTTATATTATCTAATATGATATCATAGCACATTAAATCCAAAATGGTATTCGGTCTAATAAAAATGAAATTGGGATCCGATCCAAGAAAGGGACACCAACTTGGAGGGCAAATTGAGTATCCCACTATAGAAAAGTGAGGAGACATCCCAGTCCTAGCAATTATAAGATAGGTGGGCTACTCTTCTCATCATCAATTGTTTTGAGATGGTACCTCAAACTATCTAATACTAATATGCCTAATGCAAACAAACTATTACATCCCATTGTCTGATATTAATAGACATTTTGGACTAGCTTATGGACACCTCATAGACAACTATGATATTTAGATATGTGATAGGATACTCAATATCTAAGTAAGGTTGTCCATCGACTAAAGACTCGAAGTTTATAATACCTAATCCTCTTGAAAACTAAACCAACCCAATAATGGTTCATTCCTTCCCACATTATAGCAAAAGGTATCTATTCACCCGTGTGCAACCGCACTCTCAAGGAGAAAGACATCAATTATTAGGGAGAGGAGTGAGCCGAAAGTTGAGAAACAAAAAATAAAAACAACAAAATTGAGCTAATCGAGTAAGTTCAGTCAGTTTGAGCAACATGTCAGATAATTCGGTTTGATTCAGCTAGACAACGAAATATTAATTGGTTGGTTCAGTTTTGATAGATTTTTTCAGATCAATCAGGTTACGATGAATTGGTTTTGTTGGTTTCAGTTAGTTTTAGTTAAGACAGTCACTTCAATCATTCCGAAACGTCAATTTTGACACTGGTTTACAAATTTCCTTAAACCTAGAAGCTCGGTAGATAAAAGGGCCAATATTTTGAAAATGTAACCAGTATTTGGAATGCAGAACATATATATTATGCAGGAAACTGACAAAACCTAAGAACACTATATTGCATATCGAATATCACTTACATATGCTAACACCACATGGCTCAAAATGTTCAAACATGGAGATTAAGAAGTGATGAGGAAACAATAAGGATGAAATTATTAATTACATTTCATGACTACTAGAGATAATCCAACTAGATTTAACTTTATGCAAACAAAAAGGAGTTGAACCAATATCTGCTTGTTTAATTAAAGATAATCAGCATAGAAACTATATCCATGAGACATACACACTTAAAAAAACTGCACCATTTTCAAAAGTTAAGTTCTTTAATACAACAAATGAGGGGAATGGAGATTTAAACCTCCAACCTCAAATAAAGGAGTACATGTCTCATCGAGCTAGGCTTAATACGGTCATTTTCACAACCTATTCCTAAACATGTTTTTGTTTTTTTGTTTTTGAAAATTGAACTTGTTTTCTCCCAATTTCTCTCTGGAAGAACTTGAATTCTAAGCCTTTTTTTTTTTTTTTTAAAGTTTTTGAAAACAACTTTTTTTTTTCTTTTAGTTTCCTAAACATGGATTGGCATTTGTAAACATACGTAAAAGTTGATAACAAAACAAGGAAATCCATGGGTGAGAATTGTATTTATAGGCTTAATTTTCAAAAAACAAAGGGTTATGAGCCTATACCATGAAAGTTTGAACTAAAATAGATTGGAATGGGGAGCAAAAACACCATACACCATCTACCCCACCCAACCCTAGCTCCCTCCCCTAAAGCCATAAATTATCCTTCTCATTACAATCAACAACTAAAATCATGCATAACAAAAGAAGCACATTGATAATATCTACTCAACAACAAAACAAGGGTTGGTTCCAAAAACTCACAGCTCAAACAAAAAATAACCTACAAAAATTTCCCAAACCCCAATTACTTCAAAATATCAAATCAACACAGGCATGGAAGAAGAACACAAATCACACACCCTAAATCAACAATCCACCACCATCAATCAAAACCCCCAAAAGGGAAAAAAAAAAAAAAAAAAAACAGAACACAATCACACAATCTCACAATTAAACTTGAAAAAAAACGAAAACCCCATAAGCAGGAAGAGATCAATAAGTAATCATAAACGAAACAAGCAGAAACAGGGATGAATTGAATGAGAAAAGAAAGGGCATGAAATCGAGGTAATAAAACAAAATCAGAAAAAGAGAAAAAAGGGGGCAATAATTGAGAGAGCCGAAATCGTAAAAAGGAGATAAGATCTGAGAGAGAAACCTGTAATTGTTGTTGTTGTTCTTCCCGTTGGTGGAAGCTTAAGATTCCGAAAAGCTGAGGGGAGAGAGTGGGGGATCTGTAATGGAAGTGAGACCCTGAGAGTGGACTTTATTATTGTATCATTTTTATACCCACTGACTCACACACACAAATCAACCCACCCATCAAGAGAGATAATCATTTTTTTTTTTTTTTTTTTTTTTCCAGGTATGAAAAAAACAAAAAATTTAGGAGATTAATTAAATCTATAAAATAATTGCAAATATAGAATTTTTTTTAAAAAAAGAGTAAATATGGTATTGGGTATCAATAAAACCAATTGTATTAATATGTATTTATAATATTGTATTAAAGCGTATTAATAACTATAGATGTAAATATTTTAAATTTATATATATATTTATAATTATTTTATGAAAACAATTTATCCATTACAATTAAAAAAAAATAGTGACTTCAATCAATGCAACAAATACTTTATAATCATTGCAGATATAATTTTCAATCAATATCATGTCACAAATCGTATTCAATCAGTGCCTCATAAAAATTTTAACTAGGACAACAATTAGATCTCAATCAAGAGATAGTGACCAAAATTTTGTAATTGATGAAATATCTTTAAAATGTGCTATAATTAAAATGGACAACAAAAAATTTCCTTTTTTTTGTTTATAATAAAATGAGTGTTTTTTTTTACTTCAACTTAGATTTGAACATATAATCTCTTTGCAAGATACCATAAAATATGTATTTTGAAATCTTTTTGTATTGTGTTCTAATCATATTCAAAGTTTTTTTTTCTTCTCAATTTATTGCTATAAAAAAATAATAATTATAGAAGAATCATTTTCAATAGTTCAAAGGATGAGTAAGAAAATTATCATCGTAATCATTCTTGTCTTCATTTTCCCAAACAGGTTTTAAAAAAAAAAAACCAATGGTTTGTAATGCTTTTGTATTGTGCTCTAACCATATTTTTAAAAGAAAAAAAAATTGTTGAGATAAGAAGAAATGGGTAGCCATTAATTGAGAAGTTAATGATTTCATTGAATGAGGTGGAAAAGACAAGCAATTTCATATTTAATTTTGAGTGGTTGGTTTTTGAAGGCATCTCTTTGATTTTGGTGTGGAGATTTTTTTAGCCCCAAAAACAGACAAACAAATGGTGTAGTTTAAGGATAATTAGGAGTATTCCTAGGTTGGCTAACCAAAATTTGTATCCAATTCACTTTATTGGACTTTGATTAAGATCCAATATTTGTTGGAATTACTGTTAAAATTTTCTAAACTAAATTAGCATAGTTTTTAGATGCTATTAGATCTTCTATATAACAAATTTGGGGATAAAGATTTCAACTTCTATTATTGAAGGATTAAACTTGGCCACTCAACTATAATATTGTGTTGACTTATATATATATATATATTAAGATTAATTTTTAACTTTTAACTATAAAAGTGGTAAGGGAGTAAAATATTTAAAATTAGTTAATGTAAAAAAAAAAAAAAGAAGAAGAAGTTAAGGTATGCATGTGTAATTTTGTCATTGAGTAAAATACTTTTAGAAAAAGAGGTAGATCTAGTATAACTAATATAAAAGGTTAGAAACATAAATATAAATATGGAGTAATTATAATGATTTGAATTGCTTTTTTTTTTTTCGAAAATCAACCGATTTGAATTGTTAAAAATATAAATACAAATACATAATAAATAATTTTTTACTGTTTTGACATTTGAATCAAGACTACATGTCAATTACACTTCAATCTGTACTCAAATCACTTTGATCACATATAATTGGAACTCTCATTTATTTTTATTTTTATTATTTTTTTAAAAACTTTCATCTATTAAAGTCATGTTTGATAACTATTTTGTTTTTTATTTTTTATTTTTTGATTTTTAGTTTTTATTTTTTGTTTTAAAAAATAAAAATTATACATGTTTAATAACTGTTTTTTTGTTTTTTAAAAATTAAAAACTAAAATACGTTTGATAACGGTTTTTGGTTTTTTAAAAAATAAAAAATTATTATTTTTAATATTTAATAAAATAAAATAAAATAATTTTAGAATAAAAAACCAAATTGTTATCAAACCCTAAATCCTAAAAAAACGAAATTGTTATCAAACGGGGCTTAAGTGGGTGATGTAATTATATTTAATATCAATGAGTGCATAATAAAATTTAAAAGTACAATTGAGTGCAGTTTTTTTTTTTTTTTTTTTTTTGATACAACAATATTGGAGAAAAAAGATTCGAACCTGTAACTCCATAGTTATTAAATTGTACAAGATGTCGTTAGAGTTCGGCTCTTGACAAATTAAAAGGTTTAAGAGTGTTGAAATGCATAATAAAATTTAGTAATGGATTAATCAAATATAAAGTTTATCTTTTTCTTTTTGAGTTCAATCAAATTAAAAAATTAATTGTGGTTCATACAAATTTTCCAATATTAATTTGCAATTAAAAACATAAATCATATTATATATGTAGGTAGGAAAACCACATTTTCAAAAACAACTTAAAGACCAATAAATAATTTTGAATACTAATAGAAAGTCTATCAGCATTCACAAAATTTGGCTGTCTCTTATAGATAAAATGACTTTTGGCAATTAATTACTAAATTTCTAAGAACACTATTAGGAATAATTTAACCAAATTAACTCTTTACCATTCACTTTTATTAACTTTGATCTTTTTTTTTTCTTTTTTTTTTTTTAATAATTAACTTTGATCTAAAAATACTGTTAAGAATACTTCAATCAAACTAATTATTAATCAACACTAATACAAGTCGAAGTTAATGAATTGTTAAAAGTCTATAAATGAATATTGATAGAAGTTTTAACCAGTCGATGAACTGATTGAAATTTATTAATGAGCATAGATATTGAAGATCAAATGAATTGTAATGGAAAATTTTTTCCCCTACCTTATCAATATCTACACAATTGGAAATCAAGTCATTAACTTTAGAATAGTAATTGGTGACTTATCATGGAAGAAGATTATATAAAATGGAAGAAAAATATTATGCAGCACATGGAGAGAAGTGTGTGATAGAAAGCCAAAAGACAAGTTATAATAGTGGAAATCTATCTTAGTGCAACTCAATTAGGGGTGATTGTTTGTCAACTAAAATAGTATTA
>JBBMKA010000001.1:4995023-5014183 GCA_037833695.1 Sechiopsis laciniata
CTACAAATGAATTAGTTTTGATTTTATGCTATAGATGAAAATATTTTACTCTTTTTTGTTATACATGCAAAATCCCCCTTTTTTTTTCTTTTCTTTTTACATTAACAATAATTTTTTGAAATGAATTATAAATAGTTGGTGAACTATTAATTTTGTGTCTAATAATAGAGATATTCCCAAGGCGAGAGGACGGGCATAACTTTCTTAATCATCGTTTTTGTAAAATTCTTCTTATTTAAAATTGTATTTTTTTTAATCTCAATTAAATAAAACAATTATTTTGCCAACACGAGCAGTTGCTCAGCGGCACTAGTGTATGCTCAATGATTAAAGGTCTTAGGTTTGAATCCCCCACCCCTAATTATTGTAATCTCAAAAAAAAAAATAATTATTATTTTGATAAAAAAAATTGCTAAAAGAACAACCTTTTCCACAACTTAAAATCTGAACGTTGCCACGTTTTCTAAGGAGTAAGAACAAAATTGTTTCTTCCCATTGTTAAATATAAAATCGTTAAAACTTCTATTTTTTGAGATGAATAGAAAACCTAACAATAGTCTGAAAACAAAGAACAAAGTTGGAAATTTTTTTCAAAAAGTATACATACAAATTTAAACTAGCAATTATAAGATCTTTATATTTTATAAGCTTCGGTAACATCATAACTCCACAAATAAGAAGTTCTCAGTTGAAATTTTCCAAACTTTAATATTGTTGAATTAAAAAAAATAAAGAAGAAGAAATAGTAAAAGGTTATGTATGAATAAATTATTTTATATGGCATTATCATCTGAAAATAGTCGTGAAAGTAAGCTGAAAATGAGCGGGGGAAACGAAATAAATTTGTATTTCAACCTTTTTATTTTTAAACAAGATTGCAGAAAACCCATATCATTTCATAACTAGTTTATTTGATTTTTCATGTAAAGTGATATATTTTCTTGTATAAATTAAATACCACTTGAAGTGGAATGATGAAGCACAAAGTGTGAATCACGGCATTACACAAGTGTAAAAAAACTTCGTTGTCTTCTTGGAACAACCAGCGCTGTAAGATTTGCATATCCTTATTTTACTTCTTTTTTTTTTTTTTTTTTTTTTTTTTTTTTTGCAGTTGTAAGTATTTAATAGTTCTTAAAAAAATCTTGAAATTCAATTTATTAAATAAATCATCGAATTTTAAAAATAACTAATGGTTGATTTCTTTAGAATGAATTTTTATTTTTAGTATTATTTTATTTATTTTTTTAGTTTAAAAATCTATTGAATTCAAAATTGAAAAAAACCCTTAAATTTTAAAAATAACTATGGTTGTTTTTTTTTTTATTTTTTATTATTATTATTCTAAATTGTTTTGAATATATCAAGAATTTATTATACTTTAAATAAATAAATAAAAATTAAAAATAAACTCAAGAGGTTTTTTTTTTTTTTTTATGGAAATCTATTGGATACAAAATTGAAAATTCATGCACCTAATAGAAACATTTTAACTCCAATATAAACAGATGGAAACATAAATTTACGGATTAGTTTGCAAGCAATAAGAGTTTATAAGAACCACTAACAAGAGCCTGTTCCCATGATTTTTTAGGAGTTTGATTTCCCATTTTCAATGGAAGTTGAACTAAAAAAAAGTTCTAAGAATCATAATAATTTGTTTAGAGGGAACAATCAATTGATAATGGTCATTTATTTATGAATTCATTTTTTTTGTGATCATCCTACAATTAAATGTAGTAAGATAGAATAGATTGATGAATTGTTGGTTATCTGAATTGATGGTAATTTATTTCAATTCCACGCTCACAAATTCAATATTTAAAATTGATATTTTGCTTTTGTTCCGTTCTTTTAATACTACTACAGGTTAGGGATAAATATGTTAGATCTTCCGAATTTTATTTCATATATTATACGTATATTTGGGAAAATGAATGAAAAATCATTTTCAAAATTTAGAGTTCAAAGAAAAATTCAATTTTCATACTCTTTATGTAATAATTGATTTAATTGAATTTATTAATTATGCAAAAATATTAAATAATGAGGCTCGATGAAAAGAATCAATTGAATGGTATGATTCATAATTGGAATGAAAAAGAAATAGTTGAACGTAAATATTACGAATTCCATTATTATTTATTAAAATCTATATATTTGTGTGGCTGATCTGATGCCACATAGTATATTGTTTTTTTTAAAGTTATAATAATTGAGAAATGGAAGACTCCAATCCAAAATCTTTTAATTATTAGTATTGTTGGGAATACAAGTGGTGTAATAATTTCACATTCATTAAATAAAAAATAGATTATAAATTTATAAGAGAATATCTTTATTAGTAAGAGACTTTTTTGGAGAAACTAAGAACAAAGTCAACAGGACTTATATCATACTTAAAAAAAGAAATGCATAAAAAGATTGAAGTTGTAATTTATTATGATTTCATCACAGCAATGATTGGCAGATAACCCATCATTTAATCATCCATTCAACCAGTCCTATCCAAACGCAATCATCTTCTTCGTCATTTCTCCATTAAATGCGTGCCGTATCATAAAAAGCTGTTTGTTTTTGTAAGAAGATTGCAGATAACCACACGATTCGATTCAATCACATGTGCAATGAACAACTCGGAAGAAGCCAAATATACCCGCATCTTTTTCAAAGGTGTTTGGAGCAAAATACCGATTTCATGATTGAATCTGTGACTGTGACCGTAACGTCTCACCAATCTCATTCGGTAGTAACATATCCACATATTGACTACGCCTTTTCCTATTCACTTGTTTTTTCTATTATCTTCTACTTCACGTGGCGATTCCCCTTGATTTTATTCTTCTCTTCTAGTTTCATCCTAGCAATTTTTGGCTAAATCTATGGACAGAATGGATCGGTGCTCTGCTAATTACGTTCCTCTAACTCCGATCACCTTCTTAGAGCGCTCCGCCGCGGTCTATGGCGACCGGCTTTCTCTAGTCTATGGACCGGTCCAGTATACTTGGAGAGACACGCTTCAGCGCTGCACCAGGCTCGCTTCTGCGCTTGTCCGTGCCGGCATCGACCGTGGAGATGTGGTCTGTATTTACATCTCTCTCAATTTGTTTCTTAGTATCTGGATATTTTCTTTTAGCGTTCGTGTGTGTTGCTGTTATGACAAAAACAAAAATAACTACAAGCAAAGAAAATAACCAAAAATCAAACAAATAGAAAAAGAAAACAATTTTATTATAGAGAATCAGAGTACTAAATACAAAGATAAAAGAAAACCACACAAGTTTTTTTTGTTACAAACAAAATAGGATTATAAAATAAGAAAGAAAAAATTATGTGGCACAAAATGGTGCCACATAGGTAAATTGTAGGAACACCCTACGTATGAATAAGTAGGTAAATTTTTCTCTAACTTATATACATGAGTATTTGTGCTAGCTTATATGGAGCACGACTATTTCTATGAGATAATCTGTAAGAACCTCCAACATTTGGATGTCTAGAAAACTACTAAAACTCTTTTGGCTACCCATGAAAACTAAAGACACAAAACAATTCAGTAAACTAGAAAAATAATAGAAATTATTGAACATAGCTTGAATCCAGCTATTGAAAATATCATATAACAGATTTCAATTGTTTTTGTAGTTTACTTGATTGTTTGTGGACTTTAGCTTTCTTAGGCCCCATTTGATAACCATTTGGTTTTTTGTTTTTAGTTTTTGAAATTTAAGCCTACAAGAACTATCTTATCCTATGTTTTGAATATCTATATTTTACCTATATTTATAGAAACCAAACCAAAATTTAGAAACAAAAAAAAATAGCTTCCAAAAAATTGTTTTTGATTTTGAAAGTTGGTTAACATTCACATACTTTCTTAAAAAAAGGTAGAATACATTTTAGAAAATTTGAGTGAAAATAAATTTGAATTTCAAAAACAAAAAACCAAATGATTATCAAACGGGGCCTTAGTATCTAGTTATGGCGGTTTATGCTAAAACTCTAAACTATTTGAACTGTCAGTTTCTTCGATGCTATTGTTTATGATGTTGGGATGATTTGAGGCTTACGGATCTGATCTTGTGTCTATGATAATCGGTATTCTGATGGATGAACTTTGTTTTTCTGTATATTATGATCAATTGTGAATTTGTAGTTGTAAAGACTTCGAGGTTTATGGTGAGATTAAGCTTTTTGTTGATTTCTTTTGCTTGATCTAATTTTGAAAATATCATTTAACAGATTCAAGGTATTTTCAATAGTTTCAATGATTTTTTAGTTTACTTGATTGTTTTGTGGCCTTAGCTTTCTTAGTATCCGGATATGGCTGTTCATGCTAAACTATAAACTATTTTTTCTGCCAGTTACTTTGATGCAGTTTATGATGTTGGGATGATTTGAAGCTTATGGATTTGATTTTGTGTATGATAAATCAATATTCTGATGGATGAACTCTGTTTTTCATTTTATTATGATCACTTGTGAATTTGTAGTTGGAAAGTCTTTGAGGTTTATGGTTAGATTAAGCTCTTTTTTTATTACATTTTCTTGATCTAATTTGGGGCGGAATGCGATTATCTCGAGTAGGTTGCAGTTTTGGCACCAAATATTCCAGCTATGTATGAGCTGCATTTTGCTGTACCAATGGCTGGTGCAGTTCTTTGCTCTCTCAACATACGTCATGATGCAGCAATGGTTTCTACATTGCTGAGCCATTCAGAAGCTAAAATCATTATTGTAGACTACCAGTTTGAACATATTGTGAAAGGAGCAATTGAAGTCATGTCCAAGAAGAGGGAAAAGTTACCTCTTGTTGTTATTATTCAAGAGTCTGATCAGCCGTCTTCCTTCACTGATAGAGTCGGCTCCGCTTCAGAAAATGTAGAATTCGAGAGTCTATTAGCATCTGGAAAACTCGATTTCGAGATCAGGCGACCTAAAGACGAATGGGATCCAATTGCTCTTAACTATACTTCAGGCACAACATCAAGGCCAAAAGGTGTTATTTATTCCCATAGAGGTGCATATCTCAATTCTCTATCTGTAGTTCTTTTAAATGATATGTGCTCGCTGCCTGTGTATTTGTGGGCTGTTCCAATGTTTCACTGCAATGGATGGTGTTTAACATGGGGTGTGGCGGCACAGGGCGGCACGAACGTTTGCCAGAGAAATGTGACTGCTAGAGAAATCTTTGATAATATTTCTCTGCACAAGGTTACTCATATGGGTGGAGCACCAACTGTTTTGAACATGATTGTCAACGCGCCAATTAGCGAGCAGAAGCCGCTTCCGAGGAAGGTAAAAATGATGACGGGTGGTGCTCCACCGCCTTCTCATGTACTCTATAAGATGAAAGCAATGGGATTCCACATTGTCCATGCATATGGTTTGACTGAAACATATGGGCCTGCAACAGTTTGCTCTTGGAAACCTGAATGGGATTCACTCCCACTAGATAAACAGGCAAAACTAAATTCTCGCCAAGGATTGCAGCATGTTGGGCTAGAGGGAGTAGACATAAAGGATCCTGTCACCATGAAGAGTGTTCCAGCTGATGGAAAAACCTAAGGTGAAGTTATGCTCAGAGGCAATACTGTGATGAATGGATATTTGAAAGATATCAAGGCTACACGAGAAGCGTTTAATGGCGGTTGGTTTCGAAGTGGGGACCTGGGGGTTAAGCACCCTGATGGTTATATAGAATTGAAGGATCGTTCAAAGGACATTATAATTTCTGGGGGAGAAAACATAAGCACAGTTGAGGTTGAGTCTTTGCTCTTCAGTCATCCGGCAGTTCTTGAAGCTGCTATTGTGGGAAGGCCAGATGATCACTGGGGAGAAACACCATGTGCTTTTGTGAAGCTCAAAGATGGATGCAATGCCAGTGAAGAAGAGATTATAAACTTTTGCAGACAACACCTACCTCATTTTATGGCTCCACGAAGTGTCGTGTTTAAAGATTTGCCGAAAACGTCGACCGGGAAAACTCAGAAGTTTATACTTAAGGAGGAGGCTAAGGCCATGGGCAGCCTTCCGAACAGGATCAGCAAGCTGTAGAAACACCTTGAAATGTAAGGCAATGGTGTTTAAATTAGGTTCTGAATATGTATGTTTTAGTTGGACTAGTTATTGCTCTCCATAGATATCCACTGGCCTATAAATCTTTCTCTTTCAATGGCATTCATTGATGTCGTACTTTATCTCTTCAAAATAAATGTTGTTATACATTGTAGCTTGGGAAATTAACAACAAAAGACATGTCTTTCTTGTTCTATTTATCAAAGTAGTTTTCTTTTTGAAATCCGAGAAATTGGAACTTCGTTGTCCTATACTCGAGGGTCCGATACTATGTCCCAAGACCTAGACTCGAGATACTTCTATTTATTTAAGTAGTTGTAATTGTGTGGCTAATATACTTCATAAAAAAGATAGAGATTTAAATATTTGACTTCTTAGATAATGATATGTTTTGTCCAATTAAACTATATCCCCATTTTTTTTATGACGATCTTAAATAAACTTTGTTGCTCACATGTACTTCAAAGTGTTTTTAAGATTTGATTCTTTCATTCAAATTTCCTAATATTTCAAGTTTCAAAATGTAAATTTATCCTCCAAAAAAAAAAAAAAAAAGTAAATCTATCGGATTGGATAAATATAATTAAAATTTGACAATTTTTTGGGCTATAGTATAGTTATTTTACTTTAAAGTAGGTAAGGATAACATTTAAAGACTTTGATATTTTAACTAAAGTTAAATTTATGTTATGTCTTAATTGTTAATTATCTAACTTTACCTGACATCAAATAGTTTATTATATCATCCTATTTTTAGGATGACTAAAATATAACTTTTACTCCTGAAAAAAGGGAAGCAAACATAACCTATTTAGGTGATTTAAAAAAAAAAAAAAAAAACATAATCTATTTAGGATGATGTGTTACTATTGGTTAACTAATATTATTTCTTATCATGTAAAATATATGAAAGATGATGATATCAACTTAGATATGTTGTAATGTTAAAAATCAACTATCATGGAGGGACGTAGTAGTCGAGGGGATCTTGAAGAATGGAAAGACAATGAATTTATTTCTCAATTTGATAATTTTAAAATCATTTTGAAACCAAACATTAGTCATTCAAATTTATTAGAGAATATGGAGTTCTACCTTAAAACTAATTGGTAATGATGAGAATAACTCGTATCTCTTGCTTGTCGGACTCCTAACTTTTTCAGTGTGAAACAATTGCGAGATCCTAACAAAACTTATTGAAACTCAATTCAAACCAAACATTCAAATGATGTTTTGAAAAATTAATTGTAGATAAATCTCTTTTTTCCAAAATCATTCATTCGACAATCACTACCAAGCATAAAAAATATATATAAAAAGAAAAATTAAAAATATATTTAGTAGAAGTATATGGTGTCGACAAAAATATCATAGTTAAGTCTTTTGCTACTTATATATAACAGTGAGTTTTTTACCACTATTGTCACGAGATCTATATTAAAATCATACAATATTTGAATGCCAAAATTTTCAAAATTTTAGTATTTCGGTATCAAAATTCAAGATGTATATTCTGTAAGTAAAAAATTAATTCTAAATAGATAATCAATTTTGAATTCAATCTCTAACTAAATAATCTTTTAAAAAAAACATTCATAACTAAAAAAACAACACATGTCACTCAATTTAATCGTTAGAAGTCGATAAGTTGGATTCCCTCTCTCCATCTTCACAATTTTTAGAGATCAAAATATGTAGACAACACACAATTTATAATATTTATGTTGTCAAATGTATGAGTAAAGCATATTATTAGAATTTGACTATCGAAAAAAGCATATCATTGGAATTTCGTGTATTTCTTTTTTATTTTATAAGAACTCATTAATGAGTAAATTAGAAGAACTATGATTTTTCTTTTATAAATTTTCTAATGTATTCTTTTTACTATTATTATTGGAAAAAAAAAAAAGTCTAGTCTGACCTCCACCCGATCATAATGCTATTCATGTGGCACTTTTGATACCATGCATTTATCTTCTTTTTTTTTTACTTTATATTTATTATAAAAAAATTTTGAAAAAGAAAAGATTTGTGATTACACATGACATCATCGTGCGGGTGCAGCCGGGCTACACCCAAATTCTTTTCAAAAAATAAAAAAAAGAAGAACAAAATATTCAATGGCGAAGTGAAAGGAGAGGCTACTTCTGAAAGTTGAAGAATTTTCCTTTTAACAGAAGAAACCCTACTTTTACACGAACAGAATTCGGCAGGAGATCAAGAATGAAGCTCATGGATTTCTTCATATTGCATTCGGAATTTGGTGTTTACTGAGCTCTCGTCGCCGATCTTGCGGGGACGACAATGCATAGGCAAGTCAAACTCATTCCACGACATGATAGCAGCTTCAATCGCCTTAACTTAGTTTTCTCCTCTGCATTTTTCTTCAGGGCAAGGTCTCGTTTTGGATCAATAGCTGATTCAATATACAGATTCAAGCCGGACGAACATGTAAGTATCTTTACTCTGTAATTGTCGCCCAATATTTTTTAAATCTGCATTTGTTCTCTTGAAAGAAAAAAGAAGAAGAAGCTAGAGAGCTTACTTAAGGGGCCAACTGATTCAGTTGATGCATAATTTTGCTTGACAGAATTGCTAAACATGGGCATTGTGATCAGGGAACTTAGCTTTGATTAGCCCTACAGTAGCATAGTTCCAATGTCATGATGTATAACCGAATTTAAAAAGAATAAAACTGATATTTGGTTAGCATTTCTGAGAAGGAGTTTATTGTTAAATACTAGGTAAGTGGCTACTGATTCCAACTGATTTCTTAGTGACATATTTGACTAAGATTAGTCAAATGCACGTATCTGGGCTAAAAAATCAGGGATATTTAGAATCATGTGTGTTTTTTTAAAAAATATTCATGAGTGTTCACCTCAACTAGTTTCATAGAACAATCGCCCTAGCTTAGTACATTTGGTAATCGAGATAACGGAGAATTGGAGTTTTGCCCCACTACACGTGGGGAAACCTACGCCCATTCCAAGGCCAAGAATTGAGAGAAAACAAGAGATTTTACAATTAAGCTCACTTGTGAGTTTCAAACCTGGGACCTCCAAAGGAACATACCTTGAAGATCGCTTGCCTCTACTAACAAGGCCGGTCTTGGGATAGGAAATTAATTTATATTTTCATAATATTAATAAAAAAAATAATCTCTATATTGTTAGCTGGAATTTTAGGCCATATAGGAGTTTCCATTAAATTTTATGAGTTTTTATTTATTCTTCTTATTACCATCAGTCTTGCAACAGGGGCGAAGGCAGGAAGCTAGCAGATTGGTATTCCATCGGGCTTTTCTCATCTCCAAAGGTAATTTATGGCAAATAAGTTTGAATATTTTCTGTTTTGCAAAACGAGGGAATTAATCCTTTTTCTTTGACGTAGTATATAAATTGGTCTTCTTAAGTTTGCTTACAACTCAAAGCTTGGAAAAGAGTTTGTTATATGATAGGTTTTCTGTCCGCGCAAGCAGTCAAATTTTGTAAGACATAAATGCATAGGCGAAAAGGGTGAAACTTGTTAAAGTTTCCCACGTGTGGAAAATGTTGACATATTAATGTTTCAGTGTAGGTAGTGAATTTTTGGTAAATGGAGCAGAGTCAACTAAGTTCGTGCAGATGCGGATTGTTAATGCACTTCGCCTGGGTGATAGAAGTAGTGCTTCCAACCTGCTTATAGAACTTGGCCAAGAAAATTTCTCTTTAACTGCAGATAGTTTTGTTCGCATTTTGAGCTACTGTGCAAAATCACCTGATCCATTGGTAGGTTTTATTTTCTTTGTTATCATTTATTGTATCCCATGCTATTATTTTTCAAACTAAGGGTGTTGAGAGAGCAGATTGTGTTTGCATATTTGATGCACCGTGACCAAGTGTCAAACTTAATGTGCTATTTGGCATCTACCCATTTCACTGGCGAGCCAAGGAGTAATAATGAAATCAAGATATTGTTTTTAGGCTGTACATGAGTATTTATTTACGTGCATTGAATTGAATTCTACCAAATGAACCATAAAATGTGCGAAGAGTTTAACTCCTCCCATTGATTCTAATGGAATCGGGCTATAAATGGAAGCTAAGTATTCAAAAGACAGCCTTTGCCTATCTACTTTTGTCCTCCCTCTACATTACTCTGCCTTGGAGTTGGCCCTTGACTAACTCACATTTCCACCTCGAGAATTAGGAATCAGCCCTTATTTTAACCACAACTAACTAATACTATAACTTCCATCAATTTTTCGATTTAGTCCTCACCCTTTTCTAGTTGCTGTTTCGCTCTTATCAATCAAGCAAATATAATATGCATTGGGCCATAGTTTAAAATATTGGTGCTATCATTTAGAGTATCTATCTAAGAATCTGACATCATTATGGCATGCTACCGAAAGGGTTGGTGGCCTGTTGGTTTCATTGTTTGGTGGTAATCCAGTTCAACACCACGGTCACGGGTTTGATCCTGTAAATTAATATTTGGCTCTCATATATTTGAGAGCAGTAGTACCCTCTATGTAAGGTTTGTGGTCCCCCTCTCCAATTCGTACTAAAAAAAAAAAATTAACTTATGACATGCATGCATACCTCATGCTAGTCTTCGAAGGCAGGAACGATGACAACCTTATTCTTTTCTATAAATTGATAAGTATACTCAAGCGTGAAGCTATCTCATGTTAAATCATCAATCAACTTAAAAACTTAAGTTAATAGGTTGGACCGGTAAATTTTAATTATTTCAGCCAACACTCCTCACTTGTGGATTTAAAAATTTTAAAAATGCTCAACTAGTGGAATTCAATATTAATTGGGGAGGAAACAACTTTATAGGGGTCAAACTCAAGACCTCGTGTTTTGCTAACATGTTGAATCGTGTTAAATAGCCAATCAACTAAAAACTTAAGTTATTTAAAAAAAAAACTAGAAAACTTAAGTTGATAGGTTGTGGTAAATTTTAATTATAATTTATATCAACTTTCTTTTCCTTGCAGTTTAGCATGGAAACTTGGAAAATTATGGAGGAAAGAGGAATCTTCCTAAATCACACATGCTCCTTACTCATGATAGAAGCACTCTGTAAAGGGGGTTACTTAGATGAGGTATAAGCCTATTATATATACTTAGATTGTATGCTATATTGTTTCTACACACCCAGTTTCAGTTAACAACAATTTTCTCCTGTTGTAATAACACAGGCATTTGGTTTGATAAATTTCCTAGCAGAAAGTCATGCCACGTTTCCTGTTCTGCCTGTGTACAATTGTTTCTTGAGAGCCTGTGCCAAAAGGCATAGTATGGTTCATGTTAGTCAGTGCTTGGATCTGATGGATCACAAAATGGTTGGAAAGAATGAATCTACATACTCCGAGCTACTCAAGGTATGCAAGGAGCCTGTTTCCCTTTCATTTTTATAAGCTTTATTTCAAGTTAATTTGTTTCTTAGATTTCTTCTAAACTGGTAATCATCATCCAAATACTTGCTTTTTTTTATGCATTGTACTTCTGCACCACAATTGGATCGATCATAGGCTTCGGGTAAATATATAAAAAAAATTTGATGTAGATATGATTCTCTATGTTTATACATTATTCTTCATGCGTGGATGTCAAAAAATTTATTCTCCATGTGCTCTCATTTAGCATGATAACAACATATCGGTTCATCAAGGAGTATCTCTACAGAATAAAATGGATCGTGGGATTAGTTCTTATAGTCATTAATCTCCTCTACATTATCTCCTTTTTCCATAGCATGACATCTATTGGCCAGAAGGTTCTGTAAGTCATGATGATCATTCTTGTATAACTGTTGTGAGAGGTGGATCTGAACTCTAATTTATTTACATTAACCAAATACTAAAATATGTGATCATTCCTTTCTTTTGTCAATCAGCTTGCAGTTTGTCAGAAAAACTTGTCTTCTGTGCATGAGATCTGGATAGACTTTGTAAAAAATTACAGCCCAAGTTTTTTATCTTTGAGAAAGTTTATATGGTCTTATACAAGGCTTGGGGACCTAAAATCTGCATATATTACATTGCAAAAGATGGTGGGTTTGGCCATTGGAGCTGCTGGAGGAAAGTTACCCTCTTTAGGCTTGGACATTCCTATACCTTCAAGAACGGAGTTCTATAGTAACAATTTTATTTTTGAGGAGAACGGACATTCTACGGATGAGTTGTACTACAAGAAAATGGTTCCTCACGATGGTGGCATAGGGAAATTTTCTGTTAATGATATTAAGTGTGAAGAAGTTAGAAGTGGTTCATTAAATTTTCAGAACAATTACAAAAGCAGTTTTGTTACGAAGGTTTTGAGATGGTCTTTCAGTGATGTGCTACACGCATGTGCACAGACTAGGGACTGCGGTCTTGCAGAGCAGTTAATGCAACAGGTCTTATTCATTTTCATTGAGGTCATTTTTATTAAATGATATAGCCATTAGCCAATGGGTACAATAGATCGTGAATTCAGCTAATTTTTTTCCTTAAAAAATTTAAATTTATATCTTGATACCAAACACTTTTGTTCTGTAAATATGTATTTTTTTCATTAAAAAAATGGTTTTTTTTCAAGAGTTTCATTTCTTAAGTTTGATTCTTTTTGTTTTGCTCATTACTGCTTGGTGAAATAATATTTGTTATTTGATTACTTGTACCATTTGTTCATATTTTTTTCTTTATTTAGTTTAGCATTTCATGTGTACTGACGATACTAGGAACAATGTATTTAAAGATGCATGAACTTGGATTGCAACCTTCAAGCCACACTTTTGATGGTTTTGTTAGATCGGTTGTTTCAGAGAAAGGTTTCAGTGATGGGATGAAAATAGTAAGTTATTTTGGCTTTCATTATTCTTGGTTATGATTAAAAGCTTTCCTTTTCTTTTTTCTTTTTCAAAAAAAGTGTGTTTTTTTAATTTTTATTATGAAACTAAAGATGTATTAATCCTCTCAACCCAAAAAAACCTTTTTTCCAGTTAAAAATAATGCAAGAGAGGAAGTTGAAGCCATATGATTCAACGCTTGCTGCTATTTCCATTAGTTGCAGCAAGGCATTAGAACTTGATTTGGCTGAGGCTCTACTTGAACAAATTTCTGCTTGTCCTAACTCATACCCCTTCAATGCATTTCTTTTAGCATGTGATATGATGGTAAGTTAACAATTTGAAGATGAAACTTCTTACTGCAATTGCTTTTTATTTACTATATGCTCTTGAAGCTATATGCAATTACATGATTTCTAATAAGCTGCAAACATAAAACTGCGTCACTCACGCTCCTTAAGTAGTTGGAAAGTAGTGTTAAGTGCCTGACACAACTATTGCAAAAGCACCTAAATATGTTTTATTCAGGCGCATAATCTGTAATTTTTTTGGCATCTGTTACAAAAATAGTGTTACTTTTATTTTCTTCCGGACGGGGCATCATTGATATGTGACATTAGAGGGTTTAAATTATAAACGCAATCAAGTTAATGGCCTTTAAAGAATCTTCCTAATGAAAACTTTTATGATGAAATATTAGTTTCTGTAGCACTTGGTTGAATTATTTGAGTCCAACTCAGATTGTGGGATCCTTATTGCAGGATCGGCCTGAACGGGCCTTGCATATGTTGGTTAAAATGAAACAAATGAAGGTGCTTCCAGATGTCAAGACATACGAGTATTTATATTCGTTATTTGGTAACGTGAATGCTCCATATGAGCTTGGCGACAGATTGTCACAGGTGGATGTGGCTAAAAGGATACGCATGATAGAGATGGATATGACAAAACATGGGATCCAACACAGTCATTTATCTATGAAGATCGTGGTAAGACGGCAACTATCTTCTCTCTCTCTCTCTCATCCATTAAAAAGAAAAAATTGCACTGGTACAATGTATTGACTGATGCTCTTGTGTGCTTATGGCCCATATCTAACTGGAGTACATTCAGGCTTCCAAAATTTCATGCGTATTTGACTCCCTTATGTTTTTTTCTTTGTTGTATTTGTTTACTACTGTAACTTATTTTGTATCTACAGGAATGAAGCTAATACTTTATTTTAGAGATATATTTGGTTTCTACTATAGTCTTCCATGCTATAGTTCTTGACTTACCATTTAGTGGAAGACCCAAGTAATTGCCCATTTTACAACCATGCCTTAGTGCTATAGCTAAAATCTCTTGATCCTCCAAGTTGATACCAAGAATTTCAGATTTCTGGTTGTTTATGTTCAGCCTCACAATCAATTCAAATAAATATACCATTTCAAACCATTCTTCTCTAGCACTATTTTCATAGATGAGAATAAGAGGTGTCATCTGCAAATTGAAGATGGTGAATGTTTATAGTGCCGGTCCCATAGTGAAGCCTTTTACAACCTTCTTTGTTTGCAGCATTTACCATGAGCCTACTGAAGCAATCCACCACCGAGAGAAAGAGGAAAGGGGATAGTGGATCTCCTTGTTGAAGTCCCCGAGTGGCTTTAGTCTCACCTCTTGAGCAACCATCGATAATGGAGTAGTTTGGTGAATAGATACAACCCCATATTCACGGAAATTAGGATGGAATGGAGAAATCAAATTTAACTCAAGTTGCTGTGTTTTTCAGAACGTATATTGTCTACATACACTTAATTTACTAGATCAAATTGTTGTAGATGTACCATCGGTGTCATTGTTGTATGTAGTCCTGATTATGTGCAAACTAGCACAGAGAAATGGCACAAGTGAAACATAGTGTATGGCTGAAAAAATGTGGTGCTTAACAGCCTTGGTCCTTCAATCATTAGCAGTTAGCACTAGAGTATAGCGGGCGCACAATTAAACTGTTTTCTTACTCGTTACTATAGTTATAAAATCTTTCTACTTGAACCAATATTAGCAAGTTGAATAATTAAGTTTCCTCACTGTTTATGACATTAATGTTGCTTCTGTATTTTCTTTGAAACCAGTTGAAAGCCCTAGGTACAGAGGGGATGACGGTGGAGCTCCTTCAGTATTTAAACTTGGCAGAGAACCTTTTCTTTTACAATAACACTCGTCTGGGAACGCCAATTTACAACACAGTGTTGTATTCTTTAGTTAAATCCAAGGAAGTAAGTGCCTGCGGTCGTACACTCTCTTCTGTTTGCTATCGAGAAGTTCCTCATTTGTGTTAAATAGATTGTTCTTTCCATACTGTGCAGATTCACATGGCTATAGAATTATTCAATAATATGAAGCATTCTGGTTCCTTTCCAGATGCCGTGACATTTGAGTGGATGATCGACTGTTGTAGTGTTACGGGATGCTTGAAATCAGCTTTGGCCCTTCTTTCCATGATGGTCCGCTCAGGATTTTGTCCACAGTTGTTAACTTATACTAGTCTAGTAAAGGTATGAATCTATGATTCTTATGCCTACACATTTACTCACTGCAAGTATACTTCTAAAGCATTCGTCTTGAGTTGGTAGATTAAAGCTTTTGAAGTACTCACTTTGTGGACTATTAGACCCATTTGATAATGTTCTCGTTTCCTGTTTCTTGTTTCTGTTTTTTATTTTTGAGAAACAAGTTTGTTTGGTAACCATTCTAGTTTCTTGTTCCAGATTTTAAAAGAAACGTTTCTTGAATTGAGTTAGAAACTACTAAATGGTGTTTCCACCATTCCGTTTCTATTTGTTTTTATTGAACTATTTCTAATCAATTTCATACTTTCAAAAAAAAAAAAAAAATTCTAATCAATTTCAATGTATGTCATAACTCACAAGGCTTAGTGGTAGGCAGCACTTTTGTGGGTTTATTTTTCCATTTTTACCATTGTTTGATTTTCGTTTGATTTTATAAATATTTATATTTACTTAAATGTTTATTTTATTTCAGAATTTTACATTACATATATTTATTATTTTTAATTTTTAATTTAAAACTTAGAAAGATGTATATTTATATAGTTTTTAAATTTTGAAATTTTTTATTTATATATTGTTTTATTTTTAAATTTTGGAATATGTGAATCTATTTGTTATTTTAATTTTTTTATTATTTTTTGAAAAGCTATTTTAATTTTTATTTTGGAACCATTAAAAAAAAAAAATTTATAAAGTTTGTTCACTAAAATAGACAATTGATCTTACTTTAATATTTTATAACAACATTTCAAAAGTAATGTAACTAACGTAAATTTAACGTTATTTCCAACGAATAATTAAAGTACGAGACACATATCAAATTTGTTGTTACTTCTATATCAAAATTAATTTGTGTTTTTAGATTAGGTAAACTTTTGATAATTATTTATATATTTAATGCATATTTACGCGTCGACTATCCTCTCAGGATATATCGTCTAACCCAAAATATTTTTATGTTAAATAAATTAATAGCAAAATAATTTACAGGTAGGTAGTCATTATAAATTGAATTCATAACTTTTGCATATTATATATTTTATATATTATAAAATTAAATTCTTTTTAAACTATAAAAAGAGATTTTTTTTTTAAAAAAAAAAACAAGAAACAAAAAATAGTTATCAAACATGTTAGTTTCTATTTCTTAATTTTTTTAAGAAACAGTTATAAAAAACGCTCTTGTTTCTTGTTATGAAAATATAAGAAACAAGAATCCAAAAACAAGAAACATGAACGTTATCAAACAAGCCCTTAGCTTCTAAGATTTATACAAGTTTGTCAACTTTAATGTTGCTGTCCTAGGAGACCTTGTTAGAGCTTGCGGTCTTCAAAGAAGCATCCTTGGAGACCCCAGGCTCGAAACTCAAGAGTGAATTTAATTGTAAAATTTCTTGTTATTTCCTAGGTTTTGGGTTTGGGACGGGCGCAGGTGCCCTCAAGTAGCAGAGGGGTGAAACTCTGATTCCGGTTATAAAATAAAAGTCTTGAATGGAAGGAGTAGGGCCTCAGCTTGGGCCTTGGAGAGAATTTCTTTCAACAACACTTTAGTTTGGCCAATTCACAAGTCATTGTACAGTTCAAAAACTGTCTGAATTTTTTTTCTTGTGCAACATAATTTATCTTCTATTCACCTATATTCTCCAACACAAATGAACCATCCTAAAGCTTTTCGGTTGACGTTGAGGAGGACGCACAAATAAAACTTTCCATAAGTTTCCATGTCTACCATCAACAATAATTACTCTTTCATATTATTATACATTTTTTATTGTTATTATTATTCGAAATCTAATGTTTGGATTATCTTGATTCAGATTGTGCTGGGATATGGGAGATTTGATGATGCCTTGAATCTTTTGGATCAAGCCAGTTCAGAAGGGATTGAACTGGATGTAGTTATAATGAATATCATTCTAGAGAAAGCTTGTGAAAAGGTACCCCTCATTGCCTCATGTCACACTGGGTAGTAATTTTTAAGAAATATTGTCAAACAGCACGTACGTTTTTATAGCCAGATACTTGAAGCGCTGATGCACTAGAGCATATTTCCGGGCTCCATCAAGTGCATATTTGAAAGCGAAATGGTCAAAAGTCACTTTCACGTTATCGGCATTTATCTAGTATCTTGTCAAAATAGAATATATAGTTGTATTCCAACTTCAGCTCATATCTCTTTTGGGTTCTTTTTTGAAACTGTTATCAGGGAAGGATTGATGTGATTGAGTTTGTCGTTGAGAGGATGAATCGCGAAAAGATCCAACCTGACCCTTCAGTATGCCACAGTGTCTTCTCCGCATATGTCGACCTTGGCTATCACAGCACTGCCATGGAAGCACTGCAAGTACTGAGCATGCGCATGTTATGCAAAGAAGATGACGCCTCACCAGATTTGACCGATTATGTCGAAAAATTTGTTCTTTCCGAGGACTCCGAAGTTGATTTACGCATTTTGGAACTCTTCGAATGCTCTGAAGAGAACCTTTGTTTTGCTCTTTTCAACTTGAGATGGACTGCCATGCTAGGATATTCACTTTGTTCCTCCCCTAGTCAGAGTCCATGGACCATGAGACTTGCAAATTCCTATGATGGCTACAGAAACTCATAGATCAGTAAAAATTTATTTGTTCTACTCTACCGAAGTTAAATGCCCGAATTTTTTTCGATGAATTGGGCAAGTTCATATTCATGTAAAAGAACGGCTTTAATGTGAACATTGTTTTAGATGTAGAGTGCTAATTTCACAAGGAATCAAAACAAGAGTTTTTGTGTTAAAATTGTTGTCCTACTACCCATGGGTAGTGTGTCAAATATGAATAAATACAATGGATTTAGTTCGGCCTCATGATAATGTTAGTTCAATTGTTTGTAACATCATATGGGCTAGGGAGAAATTTTTGCTTTCTGCTCGAGCAACTCAGCTGCGCACTGGCTTGCTCGAGCAGCGTTCTCTTTTTCTCTTCCTTTTTGTGTACAAATTGGTTACAATCTTCGTCCATGGAAGCCTCTATTTTTTGGATTTTTGATGTGCCTACTTGGATCGCCTCTGTTCTAAACAAGGAGTTTTTTTTCCTCAAAAATGTCATATCAATTGAAGTTAATTTCATGAGGTTTGTCAATATTACAATATTTTGTGCATAATATTTTCTCATTAGAACCAGCTTTAACTGGCATAACATACGACAAATGACCAAGAGGTCACGAGTTTTAATTTCTATCGTTATAATGAAATAAACTTGATTTGAAGTTATAAAATTTAAGAATTAAATAGATATCTTTGAACAAAAATTAATTAAGATTAACGTTAATCGATTAACAGTGAAGGTGGATTATAAGTTCCAACTTCGCCCATAATTTCTAATTAATCCTAATTTAGGCCATACAAACTAGTGTACAGTAATAACAAGAAATTAAAACCATGAAGTTTAGATTGAAATATTTCGTTTACTGGTCCTTAAGAGGGGGTGCAGTTGATCGGTATGTTTTCCCTAAGATTTTGAGTTTTTGATTCGCTTATGATATCAATTTGTAAATATTTCTAATTATGTATTCGTTCTTTCGATATATCTCAATGCCACAATTAAGGATGTGACCCATATTTAGAATATTGAACTGTAGCCACAAACAAATAATGATTTAACCTAATTTAATCTCAATTAACATGAAATGTCAAGCAAATTATTATCCAAAATATATATATAT
>JBBMKA010000001.1:5014283-5043209 GCA_037833695.1 Sechiopsis laciniata
TATATATATTTTTTTTTTTTTTTTTTTTTTTTTTTTTTTTATAAAATACAACATTGTTGAACATGGTTATCTTTCTCCTTTTCTTTCAAAAAATTGGAAGTATTCAAGCTTTTTTTTCAAGTTCAAATTGGGGAAAGAGATCGCAAACCCTACAGAGAGGGTACTACGGTTTTAAAACAAGATGAAAGTCAAAGACCGATTCCTAAAATCAAACTCATGACCACTCATGACCGTATAGTTGAATTGGATTACAATCTATCAATCAAACGCCACAAACTCATTCAATAAGTATTCAAGCCTTTTCTCTCCCTTAATTGGCTGATGATCCCACTCCATGGTTTTAGCTAGAGGTAATTTCGGTTCGGTTTTTGTCGGTTTTGTGCCAAACCGATAACCGAACCGATATCTTCAGTTTTCTAAAAATGGATCAGATCCAATGTCCAATAAAGTATAAAACCAATGGTTCGATTTTTAATTGATTCGGTTCAATTTTGGATCCGATTCAATGTCCAATATTTTTAATATATTAAAAATAACATTTCTAACTAAAAAAAAATTCTCCAATTTTTTTTAACAAGTTTGATTCTTACATCTAATTTTCTTTCATAAAATTAGTTTTAAATAGATAATGGCAAAGTAATATAAAAAAAGTAAAGTTTGAAAAAAACTACTTAGAAAATATATTGACATTTAAAAGATAAAAAAGCATTAGATTGATTTTCAAGACTTTAAAAAATCTTCTAAATAATGGAATAAATATGACTTTATATGATTTATTGACAATATATATATTTTGGTTTGAATTGATTTTTATTGATTTTTAAAAACGAAAACCAGAACCGGTGTAATATTTTCGATTTTTTCAAATTACAAACCGATATATCCAACTTTGTGCTAAAAAATCAATCCAATCTATTGGATTGGATTGGTTCAGTTTTTCGGTTTTGCCTTGCACTCATAGTTTTAGCCTTTGGCCTAGTTGATTTATTTTTCTCATCTTTTTGTGCATTTCTTGAACTACCACCAAATAAAATTTGGCCTAACATTATTTGCCAAAGTAAAATATTCCTTGTCATTGGAGATTCACAACATCGTGGATGTGGCTTCTACACTCTTCATTTGCTGATCAACATGTTTGGTTCCTGGATCTTCCAACCACATCGTACACAGTGGGAACAACTTCTGAAACTTCTTCTCTATATTCTGGATTGCACCATTGATTACCAATGCATCTCTATTCGGTCCATTCTCTTTTCGATTTGCTTTCCTTATCTTCCCGAGATCAACGAGCTCTAATACCAATTTGTAAGGTATCCAAATACCAAATCTCAACCAAAACAGTAACAACATATGAAAAACAACAAAACTCAAACTATATTGCAAACTCACACCGAAAACGACAATATCAAATACAGAAGAGAGGGCTGGAACTCTCCCAAAAAGAATGATTAACCCAAAATATCATCTATTTCTTTTTCTTTTTACACAATGCTTCCATCGCGCGAGGTAACTAGTGCAAGAACCAATAGAATTCATCTATTTTCTACAACCCATCACCCCACTACAACAAAATTTCTATAGCTAATACCCAAAATACCCCTTAAATAACCCATTAATACCCATACAAGCAAGAGAAAAGTTTAGGTCATGCGTTGAGATGACCTATCTTTTCATTCCCACATATGTGGCCCAATTTGAACCATATTTTGTTGTTTAATCCAAAAAAAGTAAATAAAAAAAAATAAAGATAAATAAAATGTGGCCCAAATTATACTACATATATAGACATTACAGGCATGACCTAACTTTTCTCATACAGCCAATATTAAGACTCTTACAGTCAGTTAATGCACGACTACACGCACCGGACAACCATTTGCAATTCACATTAGTCCGTGCACCTACAAGACTCCCTTCATGAAACGTGGTCAAGGAACAAATTCCAACCTTGCATCTCATTTTTATTTTAGTTACTCATCAACTGTTATCAATCATAAAAATGCGAACACACACATATTATGTCATAGAAAATAGATTCACAAGTATAATAGTATAGCAAATATGTATATATCTGATTATTCAGCAAGCACAATATAGACAAAATACACTTTATTTAGGTATGCACTTTCAAACCGTTGGAAAGAGCCATATTTGCAGGGGAGAGTATGATGTTATTCTTAGTGAAGGCCTGCAGGTCCTGAATGCAGCTGAAGAGTACGGCTTGGGACAACCTGAAGAACTCCTTCTTGTTCTGCCAAGATCCAAGATAAAAGTTCATAAGAAATAGTACCTTGTAGCAATTGTGGAGATTTAATCACATTCTAAAATGAATATCTAAATGCATATATACACACACCAACACATATGACACTGTTGAGGAACTAATATTGGCCTTTGAGGTGTTCAAGTTATAGATATCAGAAAAGTAAATGCAAATATTTCAAACTACCACTAAATTGATTAATTGTGAATGTTGTAAGGCTCAACCTTGGACCTCTTGTTTCAATGCCATGTTAAACTAACACTAATTTCTAAGGTTTTATATATGAAATATTTAATCCTTTTATATGTGTATATATATTCTTATCAAGATATAATATGAAATTGTACATGACACGCTCAATAAAACCATTGGATAAAGGATAAAGAATAGCAAATGAGTATTTTTAGTGTAAAAAACCAACAAAGAGCCACAAGTACTTGGTTGATATGAGCATGGAATAAATATTTTCAAAGTGAGTATCAGCTATTTTACACAATGGGTCAAAATTAATCATAATTATCTAAGCTTAAAGTATTTTGTATTTAGAATTTTATAGAATATTTAATATATTAAGTCAGCCATTTCCATGATTTTAATTAAAAGACATGAGTTTATATCTCCATTCTAGCCCTCAAGCAGGACGGGTAAAAGGCAACAAAATCCTGCTCCAGCTCACTATTGGATAATTAAGAAACAACTTCAAGAACAAAGTAAAGCAGTTTTGTTTGACACTCTGCCTTTCACATTTCAGGCGCCAAACTTAGCAACCTAGCAGCTTGCACACCGGACATTTGTTAATAGACACTGATAACTAGAAAAGTAAAAATACTTTTTTTCTGTCCATGTGCTAGGCTTAGTTAGTCAATTACCTTTAAATTTAAATAAAAGATCATATTAACACTTAAACAAAACTAAATTAGAAAAGAAACATGTCTACAAACTAGCTAATAAGTACACTAAAGTCAACCAACAAAACACTTGAGCCTACGAAATGCCCAAATCCAGCCTTGAAAATACCAAAATCAAGGAAAACCAGCTGCACCTTTCCTACATCTATGCTTCCTGCTGGTTTAATTTTTTTCAAAATTTTCAACACCAGCTCGGTTTTCCCATGCGCCTAAGGCCCTTTACAGCACTTTTAATGGCACTGATTTCTGAGGAGTTCACAAGCGAGGTAAGGTTGAAACTCTTTTGTGGAGGTGGTACACACAACTTACAAGAGAAATAAGAAAATCTTACAAGGAGAGGAAGTGTGCCTGCCATGATGCAATTGTAGCTTCTTACAAATCTTTAGCTAATTTGGTGTTCTTTCTGTAATCTCCTTGGCGTTGTGGGATATCTCAACTCTAAAGTTTTCATCTCTTTTGTTTTGATAATAAAATTTCCACAGAAATTCTTATAAAAAAATTCAAATCCAACAATTTATACTCATGGCTAACCAGGATATTGATCATTCAAAGATAAAATATCCAAATCCAGTCAAAAGACTATCCAACAAAATAGAAATGACTAAAGGAACACAAAAAAGTCTCTTCCAAGTTCCCACCACATTCATACTCATGGCTATCCAAAAATATTAAGAAATCATTCAAGTTAGGGTTCCGATGAAATTCTCCAATTATTAACCAGCTCCACTCAAAATGCATTAACATGATAATTTCTTCCAAAAGTCCAGTAAACAGACGAAAACAACATAGCAATTCACAGAAAAAATTGATCAATCAATAATAAACAAACAAACGAGTAAAATCGCGATCAACTTACTTGAAATCTCCGCGACCTGATCGGGAGTAAGCTTAGCAGAGAAGCCACTGGCAGCGTTCTTATAACTATACACAAGAGCCTCCCTAGCAGCTTCTTCACTACAAATCAACAGATTTAACCAAGTTTCATCGCAATTTCAACAGGAAACAAACAAGAGGTAAAAGAGAAGACAAACCTGCCGAGAACAGAAGTTAGGGTTCGGATATGATAGGCCTCCGGTTCTTCATTTTGAGGCCTCTCCGTGTAAACGATATGCACCGCCGGAGAAGCGGAGTTGGAGACGGCGGATTGGCCGGACATCGCCGAAGAACTAAGAAGCAAATTCAGAGTAATTGAGAACAGGAAAACGAGAAATGGAGGAAATGAAGATGAATTCAACTTCGCCATTCCAACTTGTGCATAATATATAGTAGATAAAAGTTGGGATTTGGAAACTCCAACAATTTGGATTTGTATAAGATGCCATGGGTTCAAGTTGGCAATTAGGGCTCAATATCAATGTATATCTTCAAATAAACTATTTGTCAAAATGATCATCAACTACAAAAGTTAGAGTTGATAATTTTTTAGGTAATTTGTTGGTTAAGGGAGAGAAGATTTAGGCAAACAAGAGGTAGTGTATTCCCGAGGTTCGATTGAAAAGATTGATGTTCATTTAATTGATTAGTTGTCTCTTAATTTAACTTTACGATCATAAATTTAATTTTGAAAATATATATTTGACTCTCATATTATTTGAGAAAAATAATATTTATTTAAGATTTAGTTCTAGGTTCGACATTTCAGTCCCCTCAAATATTGATGTTGAAATCAAAAGGGAGAGAAGATTCAACCCTCTCGATTAAAGGGATGAAAATAGTTATGTGGATGCTTATACTTGCATTTGAATCATTTTCTCATGATCATGATCATGTTTAGTTGCAAAAAAATTATTTTACTATAACTATTTTCTAAAAATTAATTCATAAATATACAGTCATCATATATTGAACAATGAATTCGCAGTTCATAAGACATTCTTGATTGCTATGTAAATCTGTACATTGTTGTTTTTACAGTGACATTGATGATTTTTCTTTAACCTAACAAATGAAGATGTTTTTAGGTCACTAGTAATAGTAAAGGGTGAGGGATTCCCATCAGTAACTTTTTGTTGAAAAATACACTCATTAAGTTAAACTTTAGTTTGATTTAAAAATTTAAGTTTGATCAAGTTTTTAGTGCTGCAAGATTACACGATATGTCGAGTAAAAATAGTCGAGATGTGCGTAAACATCTACATACACTCACGAATATTAAGAAAAAAAGCATTATTATTAAATGAAGAAAAAGAACTTATCTAATTTCTTCAAGTTACATCTTTTAGATCAAAGGAACATAATTTTATCATAAATATATGAGATATATGTATCAAATTAATTCATAACTAGTTTTTTTTTTCTTTTTTTGAAATGAATTCATAAATAGGTAGTCAGATATATTGAATTCATAAATAAGTAGTCATCATCCTAACATGAGAGTATCATTTACAAATAAACTTGAGTTTGTTCCAAATTCATATCAAAACTCATTATAAATGTTCATAAATAGTTGTATAAATCCATGTTTTCATTTTTTTTTAATCATATTTACATTTATTCAATTCCATTCCTCCGAACCAATTTACACGTCTTCTCATGAGACAACCATCTATCCTACTCCATTTGATTATCAAACTAACTTGGAAGAAATTAATTTTAAAAATAAGTAGTTGTTATAAATTGAACTTACAACTTCTATATTCTTAATGTTTCATAAGATTCTTCTCAATAAACCATTAAAAAGCTATAATTGTTATTTTATTTATTTATTTTTATTCAACGAGGAGAGATTCAAACCTATAACTTATTAGTAACTAAGTTATACAAGATGTCACTAAAATTATAAGGGACTAAATAGAAATCTCCATACATGAAGGACAAATTTATTAAGAACCAAATTGTGTACTTAACCAAGGCAAATCGTTCACTTCATAGTCAACTGTCAAAAGGCACAAGCACACATATTATAGTAAGTTTACACATAAGTATATGAGCATTCATTATAAAGTCAATATGCAAACTACACTTTATTTAGACAACAGACCCTTATATTTCCAGGTAGAGAATTTGATGTTCTTCTTCTTCTAGTGAAGCCTTGATACACCACCTCCTCCTGAATGCAGCTGATTAGTACCGCTTTGGACAACATTTACAACTCCGGGTTGTTCTACCAACGTTCCAAATCAAAAAGTTCCATAAGAAACATTATCTTATACTTAATAGTAACTATGAGGATTTAATCACATTCTAATACGAATAGCAACACATTATGATGATGTATCCAGATGCCACAACCTAGGGACGGACTAGTAGTGCCCCCGGGTTTAGAGAAGTGAAGCTCCAAGTTCCCAAGGTCATCAAAAAATAAATAAATAAAAAATCAACACACATTATTGACACTACTGAAATATTGATGCTCTCGAGATGAATGGATGATTTGAAGCTACAATAGTAAAATTCTAGATTTAAGTGTGCTTTTTATATTCGTGAGTGTCCTGACCAATTTACATGCACCTCAACTGTTCTCAAAGAAAAAATGTTCGACCATATTACATTTGGTTGTCAAGGTAACTCATGGGAAATTCATTTCTAAGCAAGCGGCTACCATAGATTGAATCTATTTCCTCTAAGCACTTTATAAGTCCCAATACCCTTATTTGATTTACCATTAGGCCAATTCATGAAAGTTTGTTTGATTCACAAATTGAAATGATTGAATAAGGGCTGAAGATTAAGGAAGCTATAGTTTTAATGAAAAAAAATACCCGACCTTAATTTAGTTGAATAAGCACAGAACGAATAACTTTAACTATGAGGAGTATCTTTAATAGTTTTCGAGGCATGTGTCAATTAATGACAGGGATAAATACTTAACCTGATCATACAATAGTTTGCATTAAACAATTAGTATAGCATCTAATATCTTATGTAAGTTGCCACCATAGCATCATGTGAATCCATGCCTAAAGCACATTTGAGATTATAGCTTATCCATGGTCACTAGGTCAATCCAGGGTGCTGATTCTCTTATTTAGTTGTGTCACATATTTAACGCTCAATTCTCCTGTTATTCATTTTAAAGGTATTAAAGGTATTAAATCAACCTTGAGGGGGTAGTCCTCGTGGTAAGAAGCTTGGGATGTTTCGAAATACCCTCTACCATCCTTGGTTCAAGGCTCTGGGTCAACAACTTAAAAACTCTAATCATCTCGTAAAACTAGCCGTGAGGTGGCCAGTATACTGCAAGGGATTTTTTTTTTTATATCCGTGAGTGTCTGGGCCAACTTGTGTGCACATCGACTATTCTCACAGGACATATCGTCTAACCATAGGAAATTAATTCCTAAGTAGGTGGCTATCATAAATTAAACAGCATATTGCAAGAATATTGTGAGGTCTGTCCTTTTGCCTATTCATATTGTAAGGGATAGGCCTCACAATACTTCAGTTATTCAAAAGAATGGACAAATAAAGCTTAAGATTGTAAGATCAAACAAGAATCAAGCAGGGCTGCAAACATACGATCGCACAAAGAGCAATCCAAAATCTGATCCAACTCACAGAATTGATCAATAAACAGCTTCAAGAATCAAGCTTAAGAATGTGAGAACTTTAGTTTGACCCCAACACAATTGAAAAAGCACAACTAGACCCTGTCATAACTCATAACTATAAAACTGCAGATCTCAATAATCTAAAAGCTCAAAATATCATCAACCGTTTAACACAAGTCATAATTTTGAATTGGATTAAACTGATTGCCCGATGAACAGAATTCTTATATCCCCAACTCAGAATCAATTTCTAATTCTAACAGAATAAGTCGTCTAAGAAGACGAAATAACACACAAATTCACAAAACAACAGATCAAGTAAAGATAGATAAATCCACAAAGAAAATCAAAAGCAGGAAAGAAAAAAAGTTAAGAGAGCTACTTACTGCTAATCTTCTCAACCTGATCGGGAGTAAGCTTAGCAGAGAAGCCACTGGCAGCATTCTTGTAACTATACACAAGAGCATCTCTAGCAGCCTCTTCACTACAAATCAAAAAATTAAACCAAAATTCATCGTCAATTTCGACTATGGGATGTACATGTTTTGGGTTGGATTATGGATTTTTTGGACCACCCCAAATTTTCGAGCTGGTCAATCCTCCAACTCCAACTTTATGCATTAGAGCAACCCAACCCAATCCTATATTTTCGGGTTGGGTCTCGAAGTGTGTTTTTCTCCTCTTATTTCTATAAAAAAAAATTGATGCATGGTAGTATCATTCATCTTATTAGTACATATGTAATATGCTAAGAAATTATCTTATTAATTAATCTTTTTTTCTATATATTATTCTGGCTTAAGTTGAAGGATCAAAAAATTGGAATCCTAAAACGGACCCAACTAATGAAAATTATAAATCATAACCCAACTCAAATCAAATGAACTTATAATCCAACCAAATTTCGATTTGTCGGTTCTTTTGTACACCTTACCGTTTACCTGCCAAATGATACAAACAAGAAGTAGAAGAGAAAACAAACCTGCCGAGAACAGAAATTAGGGTTCGGATATGATACGCCTCAGGTTCTTCATTTTGAGGCCTCTCCGTGTAAACGATATGCACCGCCGGAGAAGCGGAGTTGGAAACAACGGAAATGGATGGGCGTGACATTGCCGCAGAACTTTGAATCAGATTCAGAGAAATTGAGAACAGCAAAACGAGATACAGGGGAAATGAAGAAACGTTCGTTTTCGCCATTAGAACTTGAATAATATAGGATCAATAAACAGAGAGTTGAAAATTTGGATTGATTTTGAAACCTGGTTGTGTTCAGATTGAGAGGAAGAAGATGAATGCGTGCAAAACAAGGAAGCTTCCTTTTCTATGGCGTCAATGGCTTCACGTTCCTTTGGTATAGCGAGCAGCTGGATTTTTTTGTTCCCCCTCAAATTTTGACAATGTCAACTCTGACCAATTAATTATTGATTTCTTTAGGTGAAATTAATTATCTCTAGGTTTGATTTATAATTTTTATTTGATTCCTATATCAATAATATTTTAGTTTTAGTAATTACACTTTTTCAAAAAAAAAAAAAAAGAGTTAAAATTGGGTTATGTAATTTAGGTCTGTTTATAATTATTTGATTTTTGATTTTTTAAATTTAAGTTTTCAACATCTACTTTATCATATGTATTTTCTTCCTTAGATATTTATATCTTACTTATATTTGTATAAATCAAACCAAAATTTTGAAAAAAACAAAGTAACTTCCAAAAGTTTGTTTTTATTTTTAAAGGTTGATTAGCATTCATCTACTTTCTTAAGAAAAAATGATGCATTATAAAAAATGTGGAACACACTGTAAAAAAATTAAGTAGGAATAAGTTTAAATTTCAAAAACAAAAAATAATAAATCAAATGGTTATCAAACAGAGCCTTAAGTTTTTGTTATTTTATAGACTAAAGTTGAATGTCATTAAAATGTCAATGATAAAAATATTTGATTATTTTTTATATAGGTGATTGTTGAAGTTAGCTTGTGCGCACCTCGACTAATATTATTGGACATACTATAATATTTAGATGTTAAATAAATAAAAATTTATTTATTTATAAAAAGGTAATTATCATAGATTGAACATTACCTTTTAGCTTTTCAAGACCCACTTCAATAAATCCCAACTATGATTAAAAAAATAAAAATAATAAAAAAAAGTTGGGTGCATGGTGTTTAAACATAAAAACCAAATAAAAACAATATTTATTTTAAATTTATGAGCTAAAAATGTATTTTGAACCCGTGACTATGATCTTAAATTGAATTTACACTAAATAATGAAACCAACAAATTACCAACTATTTTCATAAATTAACCATTCAATTAATTAAATATGTAGTATTAAACAAACCAGCCCCTTCCCCTACTTTTTATCTTTTTAAAAAAATGATCTTACTTTTCATTTTCAAAACCTTATATCAGTACTAAAAAAAAACCTTATATTCAAACCCATCTTTACAAATTGGGTTTTTTTTATTTTATTTTAATTTTTTTAATTTTTTTTTTTTTAACTTTTCGAAGTTAAGGCGAGTGTTTTTACAAAAAAAAAAAACTGAGTTCAAAGATATATTAGTATATTTTAGGAAATAAAAATAAAAAAGTTTGTGGCAACCTTTTTATCATAAATTTTAATTATAACATTTATAAAAAAAATATATATTTCATTGATAGTAAAAGTTTTTGACGTTTTTATTTTATATATTTTATAATATTTTAATTTAAGATTATGTGACACTAATTAAAAATTGTATATGACCTTAATTTGATTTATGAATATTTTTTTTGAAGACTATAAAGGTGTGTTTGGCCATGTTTATGTAAACGGTCGAGTTAATTATAATAACCCAACTCATGTTTGCTCCACCGTTTATTATAAACGGCGGTTATCTAAACCTGCGTGCCCGTTTATCTAAATCTCCATATCCGTTTATTTAAACCTTACGTATATTACTTTTTGTTACATAATCAGCTTCTCAAACACCGTTTATCATAATCACTATTATAATAACTTGCCCTTTAAACATAATTTATAATAATTCACCGTTTATTATAACACTTTTTATCATAACCTCCCGTCTATCATAACTAAATCGGTGCCCCAAACAGACTTATATAGGCTATCAAAGACATGTTTTTTTTTTTTTTTTTTGTCTTTTTTAACATGTCTGCCCTAATTTTTTTTGCTATGCACCATTTTTTTTAGTTTTAATTTTTTTTTTTTTTTAAGAGTAATCCAAAATATTAGCAAATAGAGGTTTTAGTTACTTACCCTAAAGCCCGGGAGATAGGAGAGCAACGAAGCAGCTTAAACCCTCCATTTCTACACCCCATTTCATCTCCACAACTCAATTCACCGATTCATAAAACCCACCGAAATTCTTGGATTTGGCAATCGAAAACGCCATGGGAGGCACAGGAAGAACTCTCCTCTCACTTTCCCTCTCCACAAATCTCCTAATCAGTTCTCGTCTTTCACCTCCCAAATGTCTTTCACTCTTCAAAATCCCAAAACCCATCACAAATTTCTCAGGATTCAGGTCTCTTTGCTCCGCCACCGCCGTCTCAACCGCCTCGGAACCCATGGAAACAACCCAGGCGATTGAACCCTTGAAGCATTCTCTTCTGCTTGATAGGCTCAGAACCAGGCATCTCAAAGAGTCTGCTCCTAAGACTAAGTTAACGAGGAATAAGGCGTTGCAGTCTGTGGATGAAGTGAAGAAGGTAGATAAGAAGAAGAAGAAGTTGGTTGAGAGTTTTGAGGAATTGGGTTTGAATGAGGAGGTGATGGGGGCTGTTTGGGAGATGGGGATTGCGGTTCCTACTGAGATTCAGTGTATTGGAATCCCTGCTGTTTTGGATGGAACCAGTGTGATTTTGGGTTCTCATACTGGGTCTGGTAAAACTCTGGCTTATTTGCTACCCCTTGTTCAGGTACTTTTAGTTTTTCTAATTCAATAGTTTGTTGTGGGGGTTGCTTAAATTTGTTGTAGATTAAATTGTCATTTAGTATTTAACTTGGGTTTAGTTCTAACTATCTAAAACATTGTAATCTTGACATATTGTTGAAGTGAAAAAAGGAAGTTCTAGGGTGTGTTTGTGCCACCAAGAATAAGGAAGAGAACGAGAATGCCATGATTACGAGGCCACCGGGAATCATTCCCCATAATAGCATTTTTCGAAAAACACTTTTTTTATTCTATTCCTAATTACTAATTACTTTTCAGTAACTTTTTAAACAGGTTTTTCATTCTCATCATACTTAATATTTTGTTTTCTCCATTCCCTCCACTCCATACATAAATAATCATTCTCTTCGTCCCGAAGACAAATAATCATCCTCTCCATAATTATTCCCTTTCCTATTCTACCCCTAATTCTCATTCCCCCATAACCATTTTCATTTCCCTTCTGCCAAACATCCTCCTAGTGTTTTAAGTCTGGTTGTGATTATTGTGCTGTGTTTTGCAACGGTACAATGTTCTAAATTTAGAAGGATAAATTTTAGAAACCACCCCACACATCGATTTTTGGTTCCCTTTTGAACTAAATGAATTTCCTGATTCTACCTTTGAAGAAGCTTGTTACAATCTTTTTTTCATTATTATTTTTTCTTTTTTTTTTTGTTTGTATTGTTGATTTTCGCACTAGAATCTATTGATGAGGAATTTTATATATCGATTGCTCTTTGTTCTTTTACAGTTTATCAGTTAATTAATTAAGTTATACTTAGCCATTTCTGATTTGTTGATATGAAGTTGCTGAGGCGGGATGAAGAAGTGTTTGGTAAGTTAATGAAGCCTAGGCGTCCTCGAGCTGTTGTGCTATGTCCCACGAGGGAACTATCTGAACAGGTAGCCTTAGGATGACTTGTTTTTATTACAAGTATTGTGATGTACTTTATGTTGTAACTGATTAAGATCAAATTATCTCAATAGGTATTTCGTGTGTCGAAATCTATCAGTCATCATGCACGATTCAGGTCTACCATGGTAAGTGGTGGTGGTCGGATAAGGCCACAAGAAGACTCATTAAGTAATCCAATAGACATGGTGGTGGGGACTCCTGGCAGAGTTCTTCAACATATTGAGGCAGGAAACATAGTATATGGCGACATCAAATACCTGGTGTGAACCTTAAAATATGGTGTTCATTTTTTTTTAAGTTCTGTGACATTTTGTGCAGTCCATGTGTTGCATTAGTTTTGTAATTTCTGATTTGCAATGTATATTAGCACCTTCATGATTGTGATAACATTTTATTAGGTTCTGGATGAGGCAGACACCATGTTCGATCATGGATTTGGACCTGACATTCGTAAGTTTATCAGCCCACTAAATCATCGTGCCTCATCACATGATGACCAAGGATTTCAAACTATATTGGTCACTGCAACGATGACAAAGGTATATTTAGTTGTTATTGTGAAGAGTGAAGACAAGTCATCCATTTCAATGTGATAGAAGTATTTTGTTTTTCTAATTGAGATGAGTTTTTTCTTCAAATAAAATAATCAATATGCAATTGATGATTAGATGTTAGAAAATCTCAACCCAGGCATGCGGAACCGGATGGAACCCTTCTTTGTAATTGTTTTGATAGAAGGATAATAAATGTTCTTTGAATCTTCATATTATCGTGTCTTGTTCTTTAATGTTCTTTGAATCCTTTTGACAATATGTTTTATATGTGAGACCAATTTCCTTTTCCAGTCAATCGTCGCTGTTCACATGTGATTTTCAAAGAAATTTGGTTAGTGGAGCTGAACTTGTTTATGTTGATTTGTGCAAGTTTGTTGGTCGATCACTATAGTTTAATATTATGATTATTCTCTTCAAAATGTGTGCGCTCCACTTGAAGCACATAGATATGTTCTTATGGTTGGAGCTCTTTGGCTTTGAATTTGTTTGATCTTTGAACTACTTTTGGTCTTTAAAGAGTGTTTGATTCTCAAGAGTTTGAAGAGTCTTCTACTTTCTAAATTCTCTCTAATTTTTTTTTTCCTAGAGTTTCTGACTTCTGTCAACTCTCATGGGCATGTGGGCTTTTGGCTTTAATGATTTTTGGGTCCAACCATTGAACTTGGGTCTTATTGGCTTTGAGCTCTCTATTTGGATTGAGTCTTGTTTTTCTGACTCAAATTCCACACAACCCAACTTTGACCCAAATTAATCTGTAATTGGCTCAAAGGTTTTTAAATCTTTTTTTCATTAATTTAGAATTAATGACATGAAAATTTGTTATTTGCCGAAATTTATCAGTCGACGGTCACTTCGATTAAAAAAAGTCACTTCGATTTGATTTACAAATTCTGCATTTCTTCTTTCGGTAAACATTTTGGCAAATAAAATTCTCCTGCTCATATGGTCTGACCGTTGCAGGCAGTTCAAAAGCTGATTGATGAGGAGTTCCAAGGCATTGTGCATTTACGCACATCCTCCTTGCATAAAAAAATTGCATCTGCTCGGCATGATTTCATCAAACTTTCCGGTGGTGAAAACAAGCTGGAAGCATTATTGCAGGTCTGAATATCAACTTGTTCATTGGATGCACGGATAAATATTAGCTTGTGTCTTAGACCATAATCTCCTTATTTCCATGTAGTTCATGATTTTGTTGTTTGCATGTGAAATCGTTCTTATTTTTATAAATTTAAATGTATGCCCTCTCACGTGGTCCAACTTAGGATATATGGATTTTGCACTCTTATTGTTAGATACCTATTTTATACAAGCCTGGGTTGAGTTCTATAACGAGCAGATCTAGTGTTTAGGCACCATAGTTGAGGTTGAACCCTAAAGAGTCTGCCATCGATAGCTAGATGGTGAGTATGCCGTTTGGTATGCCTGGACAAAGGTTAGTTGGTTGGTTTCAAGAGACTAGAGTCGAAAAATTGGAAAGGTTCACTCCTGATTTGTCCACTTCCTCATTCTACTCCATGCTAGTGGTTTCAATTTGGATCCTCTATATTTTACTTTTAAAACCTGTAGATCAATCGTAACTCTTTTTTTTTCTTTCCAAAAAGAGGTAAACTTTTCATTACGGGAACGAAAAGATGCTAATACTAAAAAATACAAACTTCTCAAGCGAGTGAAATTAAGAAAACAAAGAAAACAGTAGAAGAAATCTGGTGTAAGGAAGTTAAGAGCATTTAGGGCAATTCTTTTTTAGTTAGTTAGTTTTCTTGAATCCCTATAAGTAAAAAGCCCTCTCACATGTATTTTTAACACTTGATTCATTCTTTATAAGACCCTTGATAGATTCTTGGAAAATTCTATCCTTTTGGTCTGTTAGGCTACATCAGCTTTCCACAAACCATGCCAAGGTTTTGAAATTTAACATCTGGAACCGAAGCATCCATGAGTTTCACCTTTTCTATTTCCTCATGAAAAATTTCACTGTCACCTCAAGTAATTACTCCCTCTTAGGTTTGTGAGAAGTAATCGGTATAAGATTGATTCTTCAACTATTTTTGCATTGCCAATCGGCTTTTTAAATCAGTGTCAGTATTTTCAAATTTCTCCAGCCTCTTGTTGTTTTCAATAGTTTTCCGTTTTCCGTTTTCATGGACATATTTAACCTTCAGGCTGCAAAGAGATTCTATGCCCTATGCTAGGAGCAAAAAAATACTCTTTCAGGTTGAGAGTTATCCTCGGTTCTATGTTTTCCAGTTAAGTATCTAGGTTAGGACTAGTAATTCACGCATTGAATACTATGGTATCTATAGGAATCATTGTTTAAAGTAATGAATAACTGAGAAGGAGACAGTTAAACCTAAACAATTGATGAATAAAGGAATACGGAAAGAAAGAATCAACCAGCTAAATCACTCCTAACAAAATGCATGAACCCAACTGCTTGAAGTTTTGAAGCATCACATTATCTGCTTGAATTATTATTGTATTGTGAGGATGCAGGTTCTTGAACCAAGTTTGGCGAAAGGGAATAGAGTAATGGTGTTCTGTAACACTTTAAATTCCAGCCGTGCTGTGGATCATTTTCTTAGTGAAAATCAAATTTCGACAGTCAATTACCACGGAGAGGTTCCTGCCCAGAAGAGGTAACGAATTTCCACGATGAACTCCTTTGCAATATTATAAATTTCAAACTAAGTGAGTGGCAATAGTTTCTAGCTGTTTCTCCTACGTTGTTGGATACGGTCTTCATATGATGTACTAGATTCTTGGTTTTTTTTTTTTTTAAGAAAACAATTTTTCGTTAGAATGGAAAATTACAAATAAGTTGCCATAACATATATGGGAAAGCAGAAAACTAAGGCCCCGTTTGATAACATTTGGTTTTTATTTATTTATTTTTGTTTTTGAAATTTAAGTCTGTTTCCCTCAGATTTTCTATAAAATGTTTCATCTTTTGAAGCATTTGAATCCTAAAAACCAAAACAAGTTTTTGAAAGTTATTTTTTTAGTTTTCAAATTTTGGTTTGGTTTTAAAATAAAAAGTAAAGAAAGCCATAGATATAGTTGTTGTAGGCTTATTTTCAAAAACAAAATGGTTATCAAACAAGGTCTAAAATTCTGGCACATGTGTTCATTTTTCATTGGTCCTATAATGTCGTATAACTTTAGACATACCCTTATTGAAAATCAGGGTCGAGAATCTGAAGAAGTTCAAGAGCGATGATGCTGATTGTCCTACATTAGTTTGCACAGACTTGGCTGCTAGGGGACTGGACTTGGATGTGGATCATGTCATCATGTTTGATTTCCCTTTGAACTCTGTATGAGTTATTGTCTTTTGATAAACTTGGCCTGCTTATTTTCACCACCTTATCTTAGTGCACTTTTCAATTTTTCTGCTAAATTAGCTGATAAATGATGATTCGTTTTGCCTTTTAGATCGACTACCTTCATCGCACTGGAAGAACTGCTCGTATGGGTGCTAAAGGTTTGTTGTTATTTCATATGGACTCTATGCTGTCCCTTTGTTAGGTAACAAAGGAGGAAAATAGATGAGCCAAGTATTTACAAGGCGATAGCGCCTTTCGTCGCTTATGACGAGAGGAGAGGCGATGCACAAAGGTAGAATTGTGCTTCTAAAGAAGCCGAGGCGAGCGTCTTAAATCAGTCGCACTCGCCTTTCCTCACCATTTTGTGCTAGCCATTGCCTTCACCTCCTTGTTTTTCTTCTTTTTGAATGATAAATTATTTAAAACTTTTTAGCATACAAAAATATTTAGAAGAATTTTTTTGTATTCTTTTTTTAAGGTTCAAACTTTTAATTTTTAAATCATGTTTTTCTCTGTTATTTGAATTCTATTTTCTATTTCATTTTTGTTATTTATATATTATTGGAAAATTTACGAGATTAATCAAATTCAAAAAATAATTACAAATATGGTTACTTTTAAAAAAAATTAGCAATCATAGTCATGAGTATTAATAATAATACGGTATTAATAACATATAATACTGTATTGATAATACATAATAATGTATTAATAATACAAAACATTTTATTAATAATAAATAATATTGTAATTATTTTGTTAGAATAGGCTATCCATTACAATTTCCCTATATTAATTAGTTGTGCATTTATTCATTGCGCTTCGTTTTACTTGAATCTTGCATTATTATCGTCTCTTGCCTTGCGCTTCGTTTTACTTGAGTCTTGCATTTTTATCGTCTCTTGCCTTGAGGTGATTGAGTGGGAGTGTTCCATTGCTCTTTGAAAACATAGGTGGCCTAACCACCAAACCATTGTTTCTTTTAACTTCTGTGCTTGTACAATGCCATTATGTTTCCTTCTGGGCTTGGTAGGGAGAGAATGCCATAAATGTCCTTTTTCTTGTTTCCTTTCCTTTCTTTTTGATGGATCAGCCACCTTAATTTCCTTGCTGATCTTTTATTATTTGCACATTTTTGTTTAGGAAAGGTGACAAGTTTGGTCGCCAAAAAGGATGATATCTTGGCCACTCGCATAGAGGAAGCGATCCGAAAAAATGAGAGCTTGGAATCTCTCACTACAGATAACGTGCGGAGAGACATTGCTCGAGATAATATAACCAGGCAGAAAACGAAAAATGAAAAATTGGTCAAGGTTTCAAGCGAGAGAAGGAGAGAGCAATCGCGGTCATCCGCAGTAGCAACAACAACAAAACCTTCAACAGCCTCAGCAACAACAAAATCTTCAAGTGTTCATTCAAAGGGTCCATCTGGCAAACCATCATTTCCAGCAAAGACTCGGAAGCCCACTGTTCGGGTTTCTAAGCCAGTTAAAACGTCGAGGACCATCCCGCGAAAACCTTCGTCTGAGTTGAAGAAGCCAATGGCTAACAGAAGGCGGCCTGGGAGCGCCATCAAATCCCCCGGTCAGAAATTAAATGTAGTTGGATTCAGAGGCCGGAGCAGCAGCAGCCAGTCTGATAAGAGACAATCGGTATCCAGGTAAGTGGAAGTCAGGTTTTAGATTAGAATTCATAATATAATTAGATAAAACTTCTTTGGTAATTTTTTGTGTTGGTTCTTCATTGTGAAATATCTTGATGAGTGAAAATCAGTTTCAATCTTACCAAGTTTGTTTTCAATCAATTAATTGTCCTGAAAATGTAATTTTGTTGTTTTAAGTGTATATTTTATGTAGGGGCTTTTGCAAGAATAGCAAAAATAAACCAATAAATGTCACAATTTGAAAGTACTGGTAGAAATGGTAAAAAAGATGGACATTGTAAAATTACAAATACTTTAATCGAGGGTACCGATTGAAGTCAACGGGTGATACTGATTGAAATTTACTAGTGACATTGATTAGAGCCCGCTTTGAGGACATTGATTGAAGTCAAACGGTAACACTAAGGATGTGTTTGGGGCAATGGTAATGATTTAGGGGGGGATAGTAATGAGGAAGATAATAGGGAGGAGAAAGATTAGGGGGAAATGATTATTTGTGTTTGGGTGAAGGTAATGATTATGGGGAGAATGATTATTTGTATTTGAGATAAAGGTAATGATTATAGAAAAAATAAAATAATGAATATGATGTGAGTGAAAAATAGTGATGTAATGTATGAAAAGTTGTTGGAGGGAGAATAAAAAGTAGCTAGGAAAAAAATGAAAAAAAGTGATTTTTGAAAAACATGATTATGGGGGGGGAATAATTTCAGGTGGCCCAAATACGGGAAATCATCGCCATTCCCATTTTCTTCCTTATTCTTGGTGGCCTAAATACCTCCTAATTGAAGACAAATATTTGCTATATTTGCAATGGAGTCAAAGATTGATTGAACTAAAAAAATATTATTCAAAATTTCTGGTTGAAGTCGATATGTTTCTCTTTGTTTTATTCTAAATTTCTTTTATAGCTTCTTGTATTATTTCGCGAGATTTGGATTGATTGATTCAATTTTTCTTTGTTTTTCTTCCGATTGTCTTTGATCGGTATCGACAAACTTCGATAAATAGACTTCTAATGAGTTTTACAATGAACTCAACAAGCTTATTGAAGTCCATCCATTAGTTTGTTTAAAGAAGAAAAGGAATGAATGTAACGTGTTAGATCAAATGTTTATTGTTGTCATTAAATGTTATAGAAGATATTGTTGAAGTAAATCATATAACTATTATTAATCTTGATTTTAGAGTGAGATATCGGGTTGGAGATTTGGCTTGTAATCTTTCTTTCTCTATTCGATTCTATAAATATCTCTGCAAGAATGATCAATATTTCACTCTCTAATGGAGTAATTCAAATATAAAATTCATGTGAGATAAAATTATTTGAAAAGCACGTATAATGAGCGATTAAAATAATGGATAAGAGTTCAATGTTATTTAAAAAATATTTGACAAACAATAGATTTTTTTTTTTTTTTTTTTAATTCAACAACAATTAAAGGTGGTAACTAGTACTCATAACACTAAATATTTGCATTGATAGTATAAATGATTTCATGAGTAAAACATAAATATTTCATCAATTCAATAATTTTGAACATTCTTAGCCTGGATTTGGTAATTTTTTGAAAATTATTTTTTTTTTCTTTCAAAGTTTATTTATCACACAATTTTCATCTAGTAATCGTTTTAATTCTTAGTCAATTTTTTTTTATAAAAAATAAAATTTTGAAAATTATTTGTTTTTAAATTTCAAAACATGGATACAATTTTTTTTTTTTTTTTTTTTTTTTTAATATAAAGATAGGTAAAAGGTACAAAATATGGTTAAAATGAGTTCTATCCCTGGTCAATTTGGCCCTTAATTAGAGTAGTTCCAACCACGTCATGACATGTGTCGCTTCCTCGAACCATAAACTTCCATATGGCATGTAATCCTTACACGTGTGAAGTAAATTCAATCTAAATCTACTATTTAAATCATAACAAAGAGGAGTCTTAAAACAACAAAAATAATTTGATTCTTCAAAATCCTTTCAAGTTTCAGTTCATTGTGTGGTTTTTGAATTCCTCAAAAGTAAAATGGCAGACAACTCCCAAAATTTGAGCTATCAAGCTGGAGAAGCCAAAGGCCAAGCACAGGTTTTCACTTTGCCATTGTTATTTATATTTAGCACATGATATTATTTATTTCATATTTTTATAGTTTGTAATATAAGCGATATCATCCTTGTTAGGGCAGGGAACAACTACAAAGTTTCATATTGATATTGTCAACTTTGGAAATCTCCTCTCATAGTTTTATTTTTGGACATCTTCCAAAAGACCTCAAATCAATAGAGCTATTGTCCTCTTTTTATATACACAAGTTTTTTTTTTTTATCTTAGCAATGTGAGATAACTTTGTTTGCCCAACAATCCTCTCCTCAAACAAAATACACCTCGAACCCTTCAAGTCTTATCGACTTTGACTACAACGGAGATACCTCCTCTCGAATAAAGTACAACGAGCCATACGAGGCTCGCCCTTGCTTTGTTTTACATAGAGAGTCTTCACCAACATTGCTAAGTCAAGAGCCTTTGCTCTGATACCACTTGTTAGGGACAACGAACAACCACAAACCTCCACATTGATATGATAGTATCTACTTGGAGAATCATCCCTCATGACTTTGTTTTTTAGCATTTCTCAAAAGACTTCATATTAATGGAGTTATTATTCTCTTCTTATATACATAAGATCTTTTTTTTATCTTAGCAACGTGGGATAACTTTGTTTGCCCAACAATCCGAAACATTATTTAAAATAAGTTAGCGTTATGAATTTTTAACATAGTAATTGCAATTATATAGGAGAAGGCGAGTAATATGATGGACAAGGCAAGTGATGCAGCTCAATCAACCAAAGAATCAATGCAAGAATCCGGACAACAAATGACGGCTAAAGCACAAGGTGCGGCTGATGCTGTCAAGGATGCTACTGCCATGAACAAATGAAGCATTTTTCATTTACCTATTTTTATTTGTCCTCTCATTTTCTTTTTTGACCGCATGTTAAGACGCCTCTCATGTAAGAAGGGCTTTATTTTCATTTTGTATGAATAAATAAATAAAATTCAAATGTGTCTTATTAGACATTTGAATATATTAACATTAATCTAACACCATTTATATATATATATATATGTGCGCGCGCGCAACTCATTTTATTTTAAACATAGATAAATGATTTAAACATAGATAATTGAAATTGAAGATATAATAAAAATTCGTTGTTTGTTTTTTATAGTAAACAACCACTTTTAACTACTCTTCAACCCTACTATCAAATCTTACATTAAATTTTATTAAACTTCACATTAAATTTATCACTCAACTACTATTAATCTCAATTTTCAAATAAGTAGTTCATTACTCTAATACTATTAATTTTAATCTCCAAACGAATAGTTAACCACTCTAAACTACTATTAACCACTTCATTTCCTTCCCTTCCACTTCACTGCACTCTTTTTCACCAAAAACAAACACTCCCTCAAAACTAAAGTCTACTACACATGCAAGGTCTTTTGTACATATTCATCATTTGTAATATAAAGTACAATTTTATACTTCTTAACACTATACATTTGAGAGAAATACTCCTAATAAAGCTTCTTAGCCTTCGAAAAATCAATAACTATGAAGGTTACACTATCTACATAAATTTTAAATTTCATGTTAATTCTTGGTTTTCGTCCTAAAAGATCAAAGCAACAATTTAAACTTAATACACAAGCGACAAACATGTATAAACCAAGCGAAACCATCTAGCCATTTGTAACCAATAAATGGCAAACAAGGCAAGGTAAACAAACTATTAACCAATAAATACAAACATGTCCGATGATGGTGAAAATGGCCCATTAATCCTAAATCAACTCAACAACGTTTTTTACATATCACCCAAATTTTAAACAAAGATAAAAGAATGAAAATATTTCGGTCTAAATTTGGTCAAAAGGGCTTTGTGGTGCAAAAGGTGATGAGTTCAATACATGGTGACCACCCTTTTAGAAATTAATTTTTTATGAGTTTCCTTGGTATCCAAGTGTTGTAGGGTTAGAATTAGGGATTAGGCGGGGAATGGGGCCGCGAATAGGGGAGAAAAAATCTCCATTGGCCAAACGGGGTCGGGGACGGAGATTGTATTTCCCGTCCCCGATTCCCACCCTGTTTATCTTTTTTTCTTCTTCTTAATTCTACTTCTTTAATTTTCAAATAAATATATCTTTGTTAATAATATTTTCTATATATGAATATTTTCTTTGATAATTAACATTTTAGTTGAAATTTATAGATTTTTTTTTTTTTAAAAAATTTATCCAAAATATATATAAAAAATGAAAAATAAAATAAATAAATTAAAAAAAAATCCCTGTGGGGAATCCCCGCCCTGATCAAAAAAAAAAAAAACGGGGATTTTTTTAAGGACGGGAACCGAGAAGCCATTCTCCGGCCTCGCCCCGCCCCGTGGACACATCTATATGTAGACTGAGACGGTATTTCTCGTGACATTAGTCGAGATGTACGGAAGTTACACCTTAGTCACGAATATAAAAAAAAAGAAGTCTAAATCATTATTTTCATATTTAAAAATAAAATACGGGTCGTTATACTTCTCGACCATTAACTTCCGGTTAAAGTATCTGTGACTTACCACTACAATGCATTATTCTTGTTTATTAGGTCATGCCTGATGTTTTATTATTTTATTTTATTCTGTTGTTTTTTTAAATTTTTTTTTTTTTTTTTGAATTAGTATGAGAAAGCTGATAGAGATTGTTGAAAATGTTTAATCGTGATGGTAAAAAGACACAAAGTTAAAAAAAAATAATAAATAAAAATTAAAAACTCATAACAAACCAACTGAAATTAGGTAGAAACACTAGCATACAGCCCAACAAACTACAAACAAAATTCTCATCCTTCAGATCCATCCATCGACTAAATCAACGGCCCGCAAACGAGAATAACACTACACTCGCGTCACACCGTATCCCAGCTCCGCCCAAAAATATCTTCTCCTGGTCGGTTTGTCTTTGTCTTAGAATTATAATTTTTTTTTACGCACTCAGCTTTCTTTATAATTATATAATATTCCAAATAATCAAGGGTAGTTTCGTACTTTCATTCAGTCACGATGTTGCATATGTACCTGTATGTGCCAAAGAGGAATAAAAAAATAGATAAAATAGATTAAAATCGATATGAAACAAATTTAATTCACTTACTTCACCAGTAATATTACTCTAAATATCGAGAAAAAAATTAATTTTGTTTAAGAAATCTTTTAAACTTTATTAAAATAGATTAAAATTGATATGAAACAAATTTATCAATAAAACTAATAGATCAACGGATATGTACAATGATTTACTCTTAAATTATCATAGGTCTAATCTAAAAGTTAAGAAAGTTTTAGAATTAAAGAATTAATTCATAATGAATATCAATCTACAAATTTTCTATAAATTTTTTAAAAATTAAATGTTGTAGTCATTTGATCGGTGAAAATAATTGAAATGTAAAAAATCAATTATGATAGGTAGTTTGATGGTCAAAATGACACTAAAAAACCAAATCTATATAACTTTTTTTTTTTTTATATCTACTGTCCGGGCCAGCTTTCACGCACCTCGACTAATGTTACGGAGTATACTGCCTGACCCTACAACATTTGGATATCAAAGAAATTCATAAGAAATTAATTCATAGGTAAGTAGTTGAACTGAACTCATCACCTTATGCACTCAAGATCCTCTTTGACCAATTGAATCACTCCATAATGGTTACCAAATCTACAAAACAAACTATTGATGAATTAATTTTCTACAAATATTTAACAATATATCTCATATAAATAGTTGAAATGGATGCAAACCAACTCAAATAAATAGTAATTGAAATGAAATTATTTCCACCATTATAGACCTTAAAAAAAATGAAACAAACTGAGGAACAAGATATTTTAACAGAAAAATATCAGTGCCACGTATGAAGTAATGTTGACCTCTCACAGCGCTTGTAAAGATCTTCTCTCTCTCTCTTCACGAACCAAAAATTACTTTGCATAAAAAACGAAATATTCCTTTTAGAGAGAGATTTAGAGTTTCCTGATTTATTTTTTTAGGTGAAGCGAAATCAATTTTCTTTTGCCGTCTGAATTGAAGTGGCGAAATCTGAATTGAAGCTTCAATTATCTGGTAATTTTGATCTGTTTTCCTCTTGATTTCTGTTGTTTCGTTTTGTTTTTTTGATGATTGGTTTTGATTTCGGTTTGTGATTTGATCTGAGTTGTTCATCTTTGGTTTCATTTTAGTTGTTTACGATTTGTATTTACGTTTTTCTTTTTAGATTTTTAGAATTTTTATTGTATTTCATTTTGCAGTGGTCTGGTTTTGTTCTGTTTCTGGCAATTGTAATTTTGGAAGTGTGTGTGGGATTGTGAATATTTGGGAACTTCTCAGAATCTGAAACGTGGAAAATCTATACGACTACAAAGGCTTATGTTGTGGTGAATTTCTTAAGACAGTTGCAGTTAGACTGGATTTTTTATTCATTTCTTCAAGCCTTTTTTTTTTTTTTTTTCGAATTCGTGGCTGATCGAAATTGGTTGTGGTTTTGATTTCAGTTTGAGTTTCTTATGTGGGAATTGTTTGTGATTTGATCTGAGTTGTTCATCTTTGGTTTCATTTTGTTGTTTATTATTCATATTTACGTTTTTTTTTAGATTTTTAGAAATTTTATTGTATTTCATTTTGCAGTGGTCTGGTTTTATTCTGTTTCTGGCAATAAGTTTGGAAGTGTGTATCGGATTGTGTTTTTGGAAACTTCTCAGAAATTGAAACGTGGAAAATCAATAAGAGTACAAAGGCTTGGCTTGTGGTGAATTTCTTAAGAGAGTTGCAGTTAGACTGGATTTCTGATACGCTTCGTCAAGCCTTTTTGTTTTAGAATTCGTGGCTAATCGAAATTGGTTGTGGTTTTGGGATGCTGAATTACGACATTTGGATTCTTGATTGGTAGCTGATGAAGATGGAGTTTGTGCGTTTTTTACCTGGTTGATTTGTTTGAAATTTAAGAGAGGTAGGTTGTAAGGGAAGATTGTAGAAAATAGATGGCAACTTCAAGTGAGAGATGGGTCGATAGACTTCAATTATCCTCCTTGTTTTGGCCTCCCCCAGATGATGATCAGCAACGAAAGGTACATAAACTTTCATGTTGTATATCTGAATCATGTATTATATTGTTTTAATCATCCTTAAGAGAGCTGCTGAGTTCTTGTTCTTGATTGATGTTTCGTTGGTTTCCTAGATCTATTTTTTCTTCACATATCGGTTCATAGGCACGATATTATTTTATGGTGTGTTTTAATTTTTTTTATTATATGGACGATAAATTGAATAGCTCATGTATTTAATGTGGGGCTTCACCTCAAAATCAATTGGTAGTAAGGTGAGTAGCTCATATATCTTATAAAGATGTTGATGACTCCTCGAGGTGAGTATCTCCAACATGCCCTTTCATGATGGTGTCATCCGAATTTGTAGACTGAAATACCTGCTTAAGCTAACTCGTTGGGTTGGATCCAAATTTTTGGGATCAAATACCCTATTGGATTGGGTCCGAATTACCCACTTGAGTCGAACCTCATTGGTTTTGAGATAGAACCCTATATTATCTATAATCATAGAATAAGAAAATGCTTCAAAGTTGACCATTGAGATGAGAGTGGAATGGTGAACTGACACTGACACCGTATCTGTTTTTCTATTGGAGTAAATTTCCCAGCTTTCGAGTTTCCTCCTCCCTTTTGTGTATTTAGTTAAATTTATGAAATGTTGTAGGTCATTTTCCTTTCAAAGAAAGATAAAAAAGAAGAAAACAATTAAACTAAATCTTACATGCTAAGAGAATTTATATAAGCAAACTTCGGCTGGAAATTAAATATGTTTAATCTGTATGTAATGGATGCATGAATGTATTTTAATTAGATATTTATGTATCAAGTGTTTTGAGGTCCCCTTAGCTAACCGAGTTAATGTATTATGAGGAATTTCAATACAAGCGACTTAATATTTTTGCTTAATTTTCCTTTATGAGTGTCTGCCACATGCTTTCAACAACCTATGTACATCTTTGTTTGATGGTTGCACATATTTAGAGAATAGAATAGTAAAGGAACTACCTTCTTACCATTTATGTGTATTAGATAGACCCTACAGGTGAAGAGAGTATTTTCAGGAAGGATATGGTTGCAATGAGAAATACTTCATGCAATGGTCTTCTAAATTATGAAATTGGTTTCGGTTAGGTTTCCAATGGTACCAGTTCACAAGAGGTGGGCTAAATATAAAGATAAGATACAATTATGCATAAATTTAGTTTTTAGTTGGTGTATGTGAGTGTCATGGCCATCTTATGCATACCTTGAGGTCATCGAACTAATCCCACAAGATAATTGTGTAACTGTACTAAACTTGGCTGGAAATTAATTCCCCATGAATCAAACCCATCCAATCCCATCATAGTTCTCCAAGGCCCTTTTGATTCGTGGGAAAATCTATTATGTATGCATAAATGTAGGTATGATGCAAATGGGAGGAGTGGGGAATTTTGTGAGAATTTGTGGAGTGGAGAGAAATTGGGGCTCTATAATTCTTTTAGTGGTCTTTAATGACTTCTTTCTTTATGAACATTGCTCTCAAATGCAAAATAATTGAAACTTCTCCTTACCCTTCAACACTTGTTTGGTTAGAAAGTGTTGGTTGATATATTTAAATTTACCTCATCCTATTAACTTAAGCTTTTGAGTTTATTAGTGATTTAGCATGATTCAACATAGTATTGGAGGTCATGTGTTCAAACCTCTGTCAAGTTGAGTACTCTCTTTTTCCAAAGCTGTATTTTTTAGTTGATTGGAGGTCATGTGTTTAAATCACTGTCAAGTTGATTCAACAATCCTTGTCTATTTTTTCAGATATGATGCAATGCAGTATTTTTAGTGAACTCTCTTTTTCCATTTAGTGAACTCTCCTTTTCCATTTACAGGCTCAATGTTCTGCGTATGTTGAGTACTTGGGTCAGTTTACATCAGAACGATTTTCTGAGGACATTGCTGAGGTATACAATGTGTTTTTGAGCAGAAAGTTCTATTTTTCTAAAATGAGAAAGTGCTTGTACTCATTAATTCTATTAGTCGATTCATTAGGGAAATTGTTTCACTTGTATGCTAGCAAAGAAGATTTTTGAGAGCCTTGAGACATTTTGTTTTTGGCTTTAGTAGTTGATATATGCATACTCATCGTTATTCAATTGACAGCTGATTCGCAGTCATTTCCAATCAAAGGAAAAGCGCCTCTTCGATGATGTTTTAGGTACTGACACTTCAATGCATGGCAATTCAGTCTTTAATGATCTTCTCATCTCTTGATGAGTAACTTTGATCGCTTATGTTTATTTCCAGCTGTGTTTGTCCTTCATCATCCCGAGCATGGGGACGCTATTATTCTTCCAATCATTTCTTGTATAATTGATGGCACCCTGGAATATAACAGAAATGGCCCTCTATTTGCCTCTTTCATATCCTTATTCTGTCCTGGCACAGAGGTACGATTTCTTATTGAATGTATTTTGAACTTCTTTCATATATAAAATTCTAGTAAGAAACTAAAGTCACTTTAATTAATTGAAAGAATTCACTTTGTATCATGTGTTTAATATATTTTTCTTTATAAACATCCGAACTTTCATTGAGTTGAAAAGAAAAAAAATGAGGGCATACAAAATCACGTGTTTTATTTTGAGTAGTTTTATTTCTGACTACTATTCTTTAGTTATGATTGATGGAAAGTTGCATTATAAATACCTCTTACCATTTCAGAGCGATTATTCTGAACAATGGGCCCTTGCATGTGGGGAGATATTGCGGATCCTGACTCATTACAATCGTCCGGTATACAAGATGGAACGACAAAATGGTGAAACAGAAAGAAGCAATAGCGGCGGCCTTGGTAAGACAAGCAATACTAATGAAGGGGAATCTGTTCGAGCTTCTATGCTACATGAAAGGAAGCCTATAAGACCTTTGTCCCCTTGGATTACTGATATATTGCTTGCTGCACCATTGGGCATCAGAAGTGACTATTTCCGCTGGTAAGGATATTATTATGTTGAGCTATACGTGCTGGTATATATGTATATTTCTTTTTGAAACAGAAACAAATCCTTTGATGCATGAAATATATACTGAAAAAAGAAATAAAAGCTACTTCCATAGAAAAATAACGGAGAAAAGCACGCCTCGGTCCTGCACAACTATACAATTTGTTTCCTTTTTCTATTTACACCCCAACCCTTACCCTTGCAAGAAAGTGATCGTGTTGATGCTGCCTAATTAAATAAGTAATAATCTGGTCATTTTACACGACAAACACACAATGCTGCAAGCATTCAACAGATTAATACGCAAGTATACGCAGTCAATCATAGTCAAGTGATAAGTTTACAAGTCATTCTCCACAGGGACTGGCTTACCTCTAAATAAGTGTTAATCGAAAAGTCAAGTATGGAAAAGTAAAGGAAATATTGGTGTTCAGCCATTTTCACTAAGTACTAAAACTCATAAATGTGTGAATGCGACAGAAATGCTGTAAACATTGGAAAAATAAACAGTAACACATGCAATACTCGAAGCTTCACAGAAACACCTAATAGAAAACTGTCACAATGCTACAGACGTTCAGTATGAAGATAGTAAAACAGAAATGTAGAAAACAGGAAATACTTCAATAAAAGAATAGGTTTGGGTTAAGGGTTTTTCGAGTGCGATTAGCATGCATCAAGGGTAAGTTAATGGTGAGAAGCGAACTC
>JBBMKA010000001.1:5045368-5072796 GCA_037833695.1 Sechiopsis laciniata
TTTGAATTTAGTCCTTTTTCGCATTTATATCTGGCTATGTAAGTTTTGAATTATATACACCTGCCTCCATTTTTTTTTAATTAAAAAAATGCTAATATTTGATATTTTACTGTTCATTTACATTAAAAATATTTTAATACACTACTCCACATTAAATTATGTGTGATCAATTTTATTCATAGGTAAAATACAACTTTCTGTACTTTAATTTTTTTTTTTTTTTCTATTTAGTACTTTCAAAAAAAATTAAATGGATTTTTATTATAAACTTAAAATTATTTTTAATTGAGATTTAATAATGCTAATAATTTTAATATAAAATAGGACAAAATATTAACATATTTATAAAATTTATGGAATAAGAAGTAATTTTAAAGAAAACAAACAAAATTTTACCATATGAACTAATTTTAAGATTTTTTTTTCAATTATTATTAAAATTGAACATTTAAAAATTTAGGGACTATATTGATATTTTAGCTATTATTAATTCATTTATCATTTACAGACAAATTTACCAACAACTTTTTTTTAGTAGAACAACAAATAAAGGGTGAAATTTTTAAATACATGATTTCTTAGTTATAAATATACACTTATTCGAGTTGTATTGTTGCTTTTCTTTAACCATATTTACTAATCATGGGTAGGCTAATTTCACACACCATTCTTACTTTCAACAAATATTTTTTAAAATATTGGTGCTAAATGGCAAATAGACCTCATCATCATAAAAAAATATATGTGCCTCAAGTCTTGAGTATTCTGAGAATGTAACTATTTTACAAAAGTGATTTTGATGCTCTTTCATAATCAATTTATCAAAAAGAAATAAGATTTTTCAAATTTTCCCTAACCCAAAATCAAATCCAAAAGTAGCCTTTAATATTCCCACTAAAGTTTTGCGGAACCCACTAACCATCTGTGAAATTCACATGAGAAAGGGTATAGTTGATGTTTTGGGTGGCTTGTTTGTTTGCTTGATTTTGAATGATTTGATTGGTTTGTTTTCCCATATATTCGTTATCTTTAATAATAATAATAAAAAGTTCAAATATCATAATCATCTTAAATTGGTTTTCCCCAAATTCGTTATCTTTCTAAATTTAAAAAAAAAAAAAAAAAAAAAAAGGTTCAAATGTCACAATCATCTTGATTCTAATTCACCTAATAAAAAAATATATATATATATATTTGTTTTAAAAAAAATCTATTTTCCTACTTGGATATGTTCAAGTTTTCTTGCTTATATAAAAATTATTAATATTATTAAACCATCAATATTAATTTTAAAATTTATCATAGAGTTGAATATTAAGTTTTTTTTTTTTTTTTTTTGGTATTAAGTTTAAATTAGACAATGAATTATACATGAGTAGGCAAATCTTACTTAGGAGGTATCCACAATAGTTTTTTTTAAAAAAAAATTTCTAATACTTTTATTGTTTATAATTTTTGTGACATTAAATAGTAGCACATTTTTTTAAGTAGGACTTGTTTTTTAATTCATAAGTAGTCAAATATTTTTAAAAATAATATTTTAACAAATTAACTAAAAGATTAAAATCAACATGATCTAAGACTCGATAACTACGAGGCCAAAGATTCAAATAGACATGAAGAAAGGGGGGATAGAAGTTACATACCCTAGCGTGGATGAACTCCTCAACTCTACCATGAGAGAATTGGCCAAGAAGACGAGGTCCATGGCCGTGCTTCGACAAGCACTCAAACGTCCTGATCTCATCCTCTCTGTTGAAGAACACTTCAACTCCATCTCCATACATTCTCAGCAGCACCTTCCGATCTTCAACGCCTGTTCTTGACCTCCATTTCATCTCGTACACCTCGTTCGTCATCGCTCCTGTTAATCGCCTCACTTCCACCGCTTCTTCCATCTCCTCATCCACTTTCTCTCCCCAATCTGACGCTACTGCTCTCAGCAATTTCTTTAACTCCTCTGGCAATTGCCCTTTTGTCAATCCGTTCGACTTTATCGCCATTTTTTAATTCCCGCTTTTCAAATCCTGAAACTGAAATTTCTTGCGCTGTTTACTCGAATCTGGATTTTGTGTAGGTGTTTGATTCAGAAATTAGTTGTTGGAATAGTGGAGGAATCGAAATTTAACAAGAATCGAAAGTAAAAGAAAAAGAAAACGGTAGCGAACTGATTATTCGATGAATCTTCAGAGAGAAATGGAAACAAATTGCGATTAGATTTTGAAGAATTATAGTTCTATAAATCTTGGAAAAAGGTAAAACACGGGAGAATCGGAATTTATTCACAAAAGGAACGAACAAACGAACGATCTAGAAGCTTCTTACCTATGTTTTTAGTCGATCAGATCGTCAAATCTGAAAAATCATGGCACAAAGTAACCTAACTTCCTGCAGAAATCTTCAACTAAAGTTTCGATAGAAAAATCAAAAGAAAATGCACAAATCACAAAGAACTCCTCCATAAAGAACACGCCAAAACAAAAATCATTGGGAGAACAGAAATAAGAAAGAAAGCAAGATCAAACAGTACAAAAGACGAAAATCAGTCACTCAAATCGCCAGAGAAATCGATCATGGTCAACAGAGATTCACAACGAAGGAAGATGCAAACAGAAAACACTATCAAATCATTCGCAGAGAAGACGACGAATGATCAAATTCAGTACGAAAATCGAAAAAAAAAAAAAAAAAAAAACAACAACAGATCAAGAATTCAGAAAGCAAAAATGAAGAGATTGAAAATCACTCACTCGATCAATGGAAGAAATCGATCACGTTCAACGGAGAATTTCAACAGATTTTGTGAAGACTTAGGTATGAAATGAGCTTTGAATAGAAATTTGAAGAACTTTTGAAACTTTCTCCGCTTTTTAAATGCAAACTCGAAGTCGGAATAGAAAGGGACCGGAATTTCAAACCGACGATAATTATTTATTAGATATTTATAAGAAAAATAATATATAATAAGAGATTTTACATGGATAACAAATTTTTTTAAAAATTATCCTTAATATCACATTTAAAAAAATAATAATAATATTAAGAGAAAATTGGATTAGCCTATATAAAATGATTAAAATATCCACGTTTCAATCAGTTTAATAGAAAATCTTCAATTATTTCTTTCATATCCATCAATTAGTTGCTAAATCAGGGACAAAAGAAAAAACTTCATCTAAATTTACTACATATGTAATTTTTTTTTTAATAGATATTATAATTATAAAAGACCACAAAAAGGTGTTTTCAAAAAAAAAAAGACCACAAAAAGAAACTGGTATGTGGAACTATTTTCTAATATGATATGAATTTCGCCCATACAAGTCAACATGTCTGAAAATTTGACTCTGTCCTCTCATTTTATAAACAGCAATTTTCTAGTAATGCTTTTGAATTGAAAAAAAAAATAATTGGAACATTTGACTGGGTTGAGCCTAAATAATTGCTAACATTTGGCATCAATATTTAGAAATAGGTATTAAAATTTTAATTTCAATATTAAGATTTTAAAGTATAGGTGGCATAGGCATATTCCCAATTATAGTTGAACTAAAAAATGGATTTATTTCAAAATGTTAAGAGATTAGAAAGCATAAATGGTTTTATTTCGAACATGTTATAATACGTCACAAATATTACATGGACACGTCATTTAAAACTCATCTATATTAAGTATCGATCAAAGATAGATATAAAAATAAAAGAGAGAGAGAGAGAGTGAAAGATGGAAAACATAAAAAAGATGTTGGAAAGCATGGGGATGGAGAGAAAGAGAATAATTGAGTTTGTTTAAGGTTAGAGTTTCTTACCAATTTTGTTTGATGACCTTCTAAGTAATTAAGCATTCTTAAATATTGAACTTCTGCTCATCATGAAATTTAAATAGATTGATAGAATTAGGTGAGTTCAATTCAAAAAGTTGTGAGTTAGTTGTTATAATATTATATAATAAAAGCATAAATAAGGTGTCATCGATTATACATCTTCAAAAATTTGGCATATGTTCGTGTCTTCCTTCGTCATGGTGTGTTCTATATTAATATTTGTACTTCTTAACTTAGAGAGATTCTTAAAATTGAAAATTTATGTAACAGTATACTAAAAATTTAATTTTTTAAAAATCTCTTCGATAACCAAATATAGTAAGATTAAATTATTAATGTTTTGTGAGAATAGTAATCACATGTATGAGCTATCTTGTGCATTAAAAAAACACATCTTTTATTTTTATATGGCTGATTATATCATATGTTAACACAATTATAGTCATTGAATTCTCTCCACTCTAATTATAAAATAATTATCATCAAGACTTTACATCACTTACACTTTTCTTTTTTTGACCGTCAATGAATATAGTAGAAAAGAAAATTTAATTAAAAAAAATTAATTAAAATTAATATATGAAGTTTAAAATTTTTATTACCTAATACTTTGATACTAAAGTCATAAATATGGGAATCCATCTTTCTAATATTTTTGCCATTCATTTTTCAAAGTTCAACAGTCAACGCCGTAATTAGGAATCCACCTTGTGGGGAAGAGATTTTTCTTTGCTTTTTTCTAATTTTATTGGTTGGAATCGAGAGGTGCTCCATGCTTTCTTTTTAATTATTTTAATTTTTACTTTATCAAGATATAGATTTTGACATCTTAAATCTATTTAATAATTACCATTATTGATTATTCCGTATCCATTCATAACGAAACTCAACTACTTTTCTTTTCTATTTAATAGTAACCATTATTTGGTTGGGTAGTTCGAGATTGGAAATGGCATCCCAAGCTGATGGATTGGAAATCCAATTTTTTGCATTAATAAGTGAAGGTTCTTGAAGGAAGAACTTTAAGGAATGGGTTGAAGCAATTAAGAGATGTTCAAAGTTTGTTTTTACCTCCGATTTTGGTGGTGTCCAATGCCTCGAATGTTATTAAAGCTGTCGTTAATGACTCATTAGATATCTCTGAATTCAACAATAGCATTGTTGATATTAAGCAATTAATTGCTTCTCTTGGCATAGTGCAAGTTTCCTATTGTAATAGGCGTTGTAATATGGTCACCGATTTATTAGCCAAGAAGGTTTTTGGTGTTGATTTTTGTTGGAAGGACCCTTCTCTCATACTTGAGGAAGAGTCTTTTTTTTAGGAGGAATCTCCCCCCTGACGTTGGTTCTGTTTTGGAGAATAATTATATGGTTCGGTTTGTGTTTGAATGGAAATTTTGTTTTTCAAAAAAAAAAAAAAAAAAAAAAATCTTATTTTTAACCAAAAGAATTGGTGGTATGTTAATTTAATTATTTGGTGAACAATCAAATTTAATACTACGATCATGAATTTGATTATGGAAAATCAGTATGTAACTCTAACGTATTCTCTTTTTTTTAGTACGCTCTAACGTATTCTTTAAATGTTAATGATTGAACTAAAATAAAGTGTATGTCATAGATTTTAGGATGAATAATCAAATTTTGAATTTTAAAGATGGTGTTTTAGACTATATTACAAATTTTGTTAATGTGTGTGTAAGAAAAGAGCCAAAATGGAATCTGGATAGCGACGCACAATGGACTCACACGTGATGGGCCCAATTGTTTTTTTTTTTTTTTTTTTTCAATTAGCTCCATTTATTTATATTTATTTGATTTTTTTGAAACTACTCCAATTTATATTCTTCCAAATATACATGGTCTACAAAATTATGAAACATTTCTTTTTCTCTTTTAAGATTCAGAAATGTTAGTTGAGTTAGACTTTTATGAGCAGAATTATGATAATGTATGGACATTTCCTTTCTTTTTGAGCCATTAATTGCAATGTTAAATAATAAATTTTATTTTTAGATTAAAAAAAAATTGTATTCATTTATCAACTTTAAAACCAATGATAACCAAACTCGAAATTTAGTGACAAAAATGTAATGAACTTATGGTTTTTACGAGTCAAGTGTATAAGCCTTCTTTCTACTTATGAATTTCTTTGTTTTATTATATATTTCACAATTATTTTTAAAATTAAAGCCAAAATTAAAAAAATTTGTTTTTCTCGTTTGTAAAATTTGTTTTATTTTTTAAATTTAATTCAGATCTCAATAATTTAACTATTGTAATGAAATTAAATAAGTAAACTACATTTTTAAAAAATAAAAAACCAAATGATTTTCAACCCAGCTAACTTCTCCAATGTTTCCTCCTTATTGATCCATTTCCTCCACATTTTTATGAATTTGGAATCTTCAAATAGTTTTGATATTATTTTTCTCAATACAAATAACAAACATGGAGAGATGATAATTGAAACCTGTGTGATTTTAAATACGATATATGTAACCATTTATTTGAGAGATTAAATTTGAGATCTACGATATATATATATATATATTTATATATATATATATATATAACCATTTATTTGAGAGATTAAATTTGAGATCTTAAATGTTTTTTTTTTTTCTTATGAATACTGAGATCTTTAATGTTAAAGGAAAAGACCTAAATTTAATTAGGCAATTCAAAAGTAGTATATTCCAAACTAGACTTGTTGACTTTATGAAGGAAATAAAAAAGTTAGAGAATATAAGGGAAGAAAATCCGATTTCAATTTGAATATAGGTTTTTTATGACAAACTGTTGGCAGGCAAATGAATGACAAATTTGTATTATTGGTGAAGATGTAGATAAATGTTGTGGTTCTAATCTCCACTAGAGTCATCTTGGGTTTGAAGATGCATGATTCATCATTGCCCTCTTTCTAGTTGACAATTAGGTTTGGGCCTTACAAAAAAATTAGGAATATTATGAGTATTTGAACAATTAATTAGAGAGTTAGTTTATTTGGTTATAAATAGGAAAGGCTAAGCAATATTTTGATATCTAAATAATGAAAGAGTGGAAAGTTTCAAGTCATATCAAAACTTGGTTACCTTGTAATTTCGTTGTTACTTGATAAGATCCAAGATGTATATTGATATCAAATAATAAGAAATGTATAAAATAAACCAAATTTTGATAAGAACTCGAACATTTCCTTCCCTAGAAAAAATATTCTCTTTGAACCCGATTTACTCCATATTTGAATACCAAATCACTACATAGCCCTCCAATTTATAACCAAATCATCCAAACTCCCAAACTAATGGCCCTCATAATATTCCTAATTCTTCTACCGCGTCAAACCTATCATAATCATTATGGGAAAATTCCTGTTAAAAAAAACTTAAATTTCATAAACAAAAAACGTTTTCAATATGATTTCAACAAATTGATTATACTTCTCGATCCAAGAAAACTGCACCTCATATTCTTTTTTTTTTTTTTTTTCATAAGAAACAAAAACTTTCATCGCGGTAGAAAAGTTACATCATATCGGTACATCTGCGCCTCATATTACAAGCAAAACGTCATAATAGGAGACCAGACCAAATAAAATCTTTCAACGCTATCTCACACCAAAACGATCCATAAGTTTTGCCATTTTCCACTATCAACAGAAAGTTCAAAAAAGGGGTAAATTAAACAAAAGTTGATCCCAAGAAAAATTGCAAAAAGAAAGTAGATCTCAAATGTTAAACTAAAAAGGCCAAAGAAACTGATTTGCCCAGCAACTACATACTTAACTTGATTATAAAAACACGGAAAAGCTCAACGCTTCTTGGAGACACCAACAGTTTTTCCTCGACGACCAGTGGTCTTGGTGTGCTGACCACGGACTCGGAGGCCCCAGTAGTGCCTTAGACCTCGGTGGTTCCTGCATTCATCAATCAAATATTAGTGGGGAGGACTTTGAACATACATAATAGGAGTAGGGTTCAATAATCCCAGGTTAGCACAATATATATGGCATTGGCAGAAACATTCAAAAATATCAGGCGTGATCATACATAATGCAAGTAGTGACTATAATGGCTTCATTAGAATTACATGTTTCCAAAACAGATCTGAAGTTTTATGTTTACTGACGTATATGCAAGCCCCTAAATTGGTGCTACGAAATGATAATGGCAATACCTAAACAATAAAAGCAACATTTAACGGAACTTAGGTTCTTTTTTAACAAGAAAAAAACACTAATGTAAGCTTGAAACGGACCATAAAAAATTAACCAGAAAACAGAGCATGTTCTTATGACACCAAAAGCAGAAGTTACCTGATTTTCTTCAACCGCTCCAAATCATCTCTCAACTTCATGTCCAATGCATTTGAAACCACTTGAGAATATTTACCGTCCTTGTAGTCCTTTTGCCTATTCAAAAACCAGTCTGGGATTTTAAATTGTCGTGGATTGGCAACAACCACCATGAGATTGTCCAACTCAGCAGCTGTTAGTTCTCCAGCCCTGGAAGTGAAATCAGAGATGAAAACAAAGATGTAAATCAACCAATCCACCCTTGACCCAGATTTATGTACATGGTCATTTTGATCATTCATTCAGTTTGGAGTTAGAGAGTTTGTATTTTGGTTGCTGTCAGCTCTGTAATTAGAGGAAATAGTTTTAATTCGATGAAAGCTGAATATTTTAAAAAAATTGCAGCCATCTGTGCATCAATGCTTTCATATCAGACCCGGATTTAAAACTAAATCAAAGAAATGTAAGAAACTGTAGCAGACGGATATTCCAGCAACCAAAAAATCTAGTGGCATATTTCTGTTCTTTTTTCTTCCTCTTATAACTCAAGTAAGAATTGTAGCCTCTGCCTCTTATTGAACCATCATGTGGTGGTCAAAAGTGATGGAGTGATAAAAGGTGATGAGTTCAATTTAGTCACCTGCCTAGAAAATAATTTGCTATCGGTTTCCTTGACATCCAAATGTTATAGGATCAAGTGGTTTGTCCGTGAGAATAGTTGAGGTGTAAATTGTCCAGACAATCACAGATTCAGAAATAAATGTAGCCTCTTTGTCAACTAAACCCAGTTGTCAAAAACGTTCACCAATAGTTTGACATCCTTGTCCTAGCAAATGTTTTTCTAAATGTAGACTCATAGATTCAAAGGTCATGTATTCCACCTTTTGTTTTCATTATATTTTCCTTCTTGTTCTAAGAGAAGAGAAGACTCGTGGATTCAAAAGTAAGTACTCCAACTTATGATTCCATGGTCGAACAAAAAGAATACAAAATGTAACCCACCATAGACTGAGACAAAGACAACATCCATACGGATCTGAAACCTCGATTAGGTGAAATTAAACTAACGAAACAGCAGAAAACCCAAATCGCTAGCGTTTCAGATAGAAGTAGGAGATCCAAAGGCAGAAAACAATTGCCTCAAGAACAAGGACTGGGAAATAGAGAGAATTCCAGAAGGAAAACCCTAACGAAATTCTCCGAAAAAGTGTTCACTGTAGTACAGCTATGACTCTAGACGCTTCCATTTCACACTGAGGAAGGCGATCTTAAGGGCCGCACAAAGAAATACACCATAACAAAATAGCAATCAGAAATAGAAACTATAAAATAAAGAACTGCAAAACAAACCCTAGGAGATGAACAAAGCAGGCAGTGAGAAACAGAGAAACCCCAGAGAAATACTTATGATTCCCTTGTTATACCAACAATTTTTTTATGACCGGCAATCAAAGCCTCACTCCTATACACTCAGGGGCACTTACGTCCATCCTAAGGCTCGGACCCGAGAGACAATAAAAAATTTTACAATTAAGTTTAACTCGTGGGTCTCGAACATGAGACCTCCAAAGAAGCATAACTTGGAGGCCCCAAGCCTCAACCGAAAAGCCGAAAGAGGGAGTTGTGCAAAATTGATTTGAGCCAACTTCTAGAAAAAAAAAAAAAAAAAAAAAAAATCCTAAATAGTGTGACAATTGACCGAAAGACGAAGTTGTGCAAAACTCATCAAATCATACAAAAATATGATATGAGATTTACTGCATTGTTATTATTCTAACGACGAATAAACTTCTTCAAACAAAAAAACCAAATCTTTCGACAATTTCCGCATAAGCAATACCCATCTCTACAAATAATTGGAAACAAATAGCTCAAATCCCTATGATTTAAAAACAACAGACAAACCCCTTTAATCCTCCTAATTCTCGAAATCATCTCTCAAACTAGATAAACGACAAGCTGCAATGAAAAACGGGGAAGTAGATCATATAATAGAATAAAATAGAATACCTCTTGTTCATGTCGACATCGGCCTTCTTGCATACGATGTTAGCAAAACGCCTTCCAATACCTTTGATTGAAGTGAGAGCAAACATAATTTTCTGCTTCCCATCCACGTTGGTGTTCAGCACACGAAGAATGTGCTGAAATTCCTCGTTTGCAACCAGCGACTAGATACAGAATGAACAAATCAAATCAAATCAAATCAAATCAATACAATCAATTACAAAACCCTAACGAACAAAATTAGGATGTTTAAGAATCGAAAATTGAAGAGAATAAATGGAAACAACAAAAGGAGAAACTGTAGCTACCATGGCAATGTAGATTGAACCAATGAGTTCGAAGAATTCACGTCGGCAGCAAATACAGGGAAATACCAGAGGAGAAATTTGACTGTGCAGTGTAGAAGGTTTTATATACTGCACTCTAGCTAGGGCTCCCCACTAAACTAAATTGACCAATATACCCTCACAAAACTTTTTTTTTTCTTTTTCTAATTCAATCATAATGGGAATAAACGAAAGATTCGGATAATTGGAACTCGTTGCCTCTTAGTCTACGTTACCGAAAGGTTGGTGATTTTGTTGATTGATTATAATATAATTCAACTTTATGATCACGGGTCGATTCAAAAAATCGATATTTGTCTTTCATTTTATTTGAGTGCACTATATTTCATTTTTTTTCGAAAAATGGACATCTCTACGCATATGGTGCCGACATGAGACGAGTCTCATCTTCCCCTTTTTCATGTATGCAAAATTCGATGTAGATTCCTCGATATATGAATTCTTTCTCATGGATATAGCTGATTCATAAGATGATCTCTCAAATGTACAAGTTCTCGCATTTTTATGACCTAAAGTTGGATGTTCAACTTCCAAACATATCAAAATTTACTAAAATAGTGTATTATCTCATTGTAGAAAAGGTTGAGAACGTAGACATGTAACACTTCCACCTTTAACAATAAAACATTTTCACTATATGTAGCAAAATTTAATTGCTACAAGATTTTCGCAAGAGTTATAAATAATAATAATAATTTATACAGTAGGTTGATTTTGATTCGTTCTTTTGTCGCTTTGTGCCAAATCAACAATTGAACGGAAATCCTCAGGTTTTCAATAATCCGGTTCTAACATATGTCTGATAAAGGACGAAATCGTTGGTTTGGTATTCACTTGATTTGATTGGAATATAGTTCCATTTTGATTTAAATGAGAATTAATTTTGTTTGTTTGTCAATGTGTTGTATCATTTTCAATTCAATTATTTGATTGTTTTATTAACTAAAAACATCATATTTCTTTTATAGAAATAACTTAATATTTATAGTATTTTTTGTTTATATTTCACATTTAAGTTGCCTCTTCTATCAAATCTTAATATTTATTGTTTTGGTTCGATTTTTATATAGGTTATTCCATAGAAAATCAAGATCTTCTAAAATGTATACCGATTGGTCTAATATTATTCGAAAAAATGAAATGAATCGATTTGGTTTGGTTCGATTTTTTTTTAGTATTTTCTTCCCCCCTAATACAACATTGCCACGATAGCCATCATAATAAGTCCCCTTTCCTCCACTCAACCTGACATCTCCCTTCTCTATAGGAAAGGGAATGCAAGCAGCGTTCCAGGTCTCTCACCAGCCGCCCTTTCCCCTTCCCTAAATCCTCAATCCTCCACAAATCTTCTTCTTCTTTTTCTTCACCGTCAACAAAATTCCGCCGTACCCGTCGAAATCACACCGGAGAAGAAGATTATTAATCCATCCGCCATGGCCAAGAAGCGCAAATCCATCGCTACCAGCCTCGACGAGGTAGATCGGTCCATGTACACCTCCTTTTGCAGTGCGGCTAACTCTCTTTCCCAGCTTTACTCCCAGGCTATGAACCACCAGAAGCTTTCTTTTCAAGCCGGAGAACGGCACGCCATGGTCTGGAATTTCACCTGTTATTCCCTCCCCCTTTTCATTTTATCGTTTTTTTCTGTTTCTGTTTTGTGTTCTTGGAATTGATTTTATTATACGTGTTTTGGATTTTGGTTTTATTATTGATATTTGAAATTTGAGTTGTTTTTTGAGATTTCTGTTAGTTTTCTGAATTCTGAGAATGCAGGTTGTTTACATCGTGCGTATTTCTGATTAAAATCTGAGTATTCGATTGTCAAATAAGAAGAAAGTTTTGAATGCCTGTATTTGTCTGTCTGTTTGGCTAATGTTGTTTTTTCATCCTTATTTGTTTGGCCGTTTACCATTTTGTGGTTGTTGATTTGATAGAGAATGTATATCGTTCGAACATTGCGATTAGGGTCTTTTTATTGTTAAGTTTTGCATAAGAGATGATCAGACTCGAATGTTCTATGTTGTCCTGTTGTTTGCACGGGAATATTTTGTGTTTATCTTTCGTTATTATGAGATGTTTGATGGTTATGCTAGCAGTAAAGAGATGCTATTGCATTCAGTTTCACATTCACTCTAGAAGGATGCAAGATTGAATAGATAAATAGTGTGAAATAAAACCAACTTTGATACACAGACTATGGTTGAGTTGATTATTGGACCTTCATCTAAGAATAACGTTTAAACAACTTCCTTTGGCAAAGCTTACTACTGATACTATCCTAAATGCCAAAACTTGAACTTAGTTGATTTATCCGATCCTTTCTTGTTTGGTTCTTTTTTGCCTTTCAGATTGACATTGATTCTGGTCCTTAATAGAAGTACTTTAAGAAGATAAATCAAATAATTGAAGACCATGGAGATTAGAGGAACACTACGAAAATGAAAACATAGTTGATGACTTTGTTTGGCCTCTTGTATTCATAGGATGAATTTATAACATTAATGGATTTGCTATAGCTTTTTTTTGTTCTTACTTTTCTAGCTTTGACATATTTAAGGCCAAGGTTCTTCAGTTCAATCTTGTCCAAAAAATATTTGATGCCAAGGTTCTTCCGTTCAATATTTTGAAGGCTTGGGCTAAGCTAATAGTAATGGCTAGAGAAGAACTACGTCCTTACTTGAACAAGATATGCTCTGTAGGTTGTACTTGTACATATGTGTCTGTCTAAGGAGATAATGGCTAGAGAAAAACTACATAATATTTAATGAGAATTGAGAAGGAACAAAAGTTGGACAAAATTGTTTGAGTTGGCTAATCTTTATTTCCCTTCTTGGTGTTCCCTATTGGATTCTGTTTGCAATTATTCTCCTTTTGTTAACATGAAAGAAATATTGGTAACTTTCAATGATTTGTGAAGATGTATTGCAAAGAAACTAGAACTTCCATAAGCCAATCATACCTTCTTTGAAAGGCACAATGACTAATTTTGTAGTGCACTTATTCCTCCCAATCTTCTTGGTTAGATAAAAAAATAACCTTAGGTTTTTTCGAAAGGGACTAAATGTGGACTTACATGAGAAAACTCTAGACTTCTCTAGTATAAGATTCAATCTTCATTCGTCTCTAGTCTCTACTGCTCAAACCTAAGCTCTCAATTCCGCCAGCCACCCAACTTTGAATCTCCCTTTAAAAAAGCTCACGGATTCTGCCCTAAGATATATGCGTTCACAATGCTGTAACGCTGTTAGAAGCTTCTGTTGTTATATCTTGCTGCTTTTTGTCGCCCAACTCATGAAGTTTTTTCAATTTTAAAGATCCTAGTTTTATTTTGATGTTGATTTGTCTTGTATTATCTTTGCATATTGTCTTTATAGTCTTTTATAGGCTTTGTTATTGGCTAATAAAAGACAACCCATTCAATGAAAACAATAGCACTAAGTGTCACACAATTCTAATTTGGAGATGGTATATGGGGGAAATTTTAATTACGATGTGCAAAAGTACTGTTGAATTACAATAACTGTCCCATCCCTTCAAAAAGTACCATTGAATTGGAAAAGTATCGTTGAATTACAACCTATTTAATTGTCTGACCTTTCATATTGTCATATTTTTCTATTGGAGGGGTCAATATGAAAGGTTAGACAATTAACCATCATAGGTTGACTTAGTGGTCAATAAAGGGCTTGGAAGTCATTAAGTGCGTATAGGGAACGATTTCAATTCATGGTGGTCACTTCACCTACCTAAGAAATTCATTTCCTATGAATTTATTTGGGAACCAAATGTAGTAGTTTTAGATAGTTGTTTCGTTAGATTAGTCGTGGTGTGTGTGAAAAGATTATGAGCCATTTCTTATGGGAGGGTTAACTTGGTTGATAGGGAAGTGGTCTTGAGGCCTTTGAAGGTTAGGGGTTTGTGCATTGCATTTGTTGTTTGAGGTGTTGTAATGAGGTTTTGTTGCCTAAATGGGTGTAGCATTTCTTTCAAGAACCTAATGCTTTGGGCTATGATCACGGTTAGTAAGTATAATTGTGCCCTATTAGTGGGTTTCGCTAGTGGGCTAGAGGGGTTTTTAGAAGCCCCTAGAAAGCTATTTATGCTATTTCCCCTTTTTCCATTCATGAAATATTCTATTAGTGGGCGTGTGGTCAAGTGAACGATCATGGAGTGGCTCAAGTGGTCAAAGAGGGTCTTGGGGTGCTTAAGGTGGTGGGTTCAATTCATGGTGGTCACCTACTTAGGAACTAATTTCCTACGAGTTTCCTTGACATCCAAATGTCATAGGGTCAGGCGGTATGTCCCGTGACATAAGTCGAGGTGCGCGCAAGCTGGCTCGGACAGTCAAGGATATAAAAAAAAAAAAAATTCTATTAGTGACGGCTCAATTATTTACTTATGGCAGGACTGTTGAGTGGGGACAAACCTCTTTGTCTTTTGTTCTCCCATCTTTCAATTACGTTTCTTCCCTATTTCTTTGTGCTTTAAATTCCAAAGAAAATCAAATTCTTTGATTGGCAAGTCTTGCATGGAAAAGTCAAATACCATGGGATTGCATTTAGAGATGCTCTTCTTTTTGGGCCTTTAATGGTCAAAGAATTACTTTTTCTCTTTTTAGTAAGATTAAGAAACCAAGTTTTGAATAAGAAAATGAAAGAATGTTTTAAGCGTCTTTTTGAAGACAAGCATTCTCCTTGGCTCGATCATTTTGAATCAGTTTGTCTTCCTTGTTTTATTTGTGTTTTGGGAGGTTGTATCCTTGAGCACATTTTGTTTCCTTTTATCTACAGATGATCTTGTTTCAAATTACTGTCAAATTTGCAATGTTTTCTTTAGGTCTAGTGTCTAGTTTTGCTCGTGTGATACAATATTGTCAGTTCGTCACAAGAATATGTGTATTCTGTTTTTTTTAAACATTTTATACTTCACCTGATGCTGTTTTCAGGACAAACTTTATCAGTGGATGTTTAGACAACACGAAGGTGGATCTAGAGTTTCAACAGCTGATGTACTCAATTACATACGGGTAGGCTTCTTCCATTTGCATTTTTGTTTGAACATTTGAGTGAGTTTGTCCTCGTGTTTTTTATTTTTATAAGAGACCCAATCTTTCATTGAGTTTGTCTTCATGTTAGATTTGGTATACTGAATACTAGATGGAGTTTTTTCTTTTTGTGAGAACAAGAAACATAAATTTCTTATTAAATACTTTTACTACTGGGAAATTAGGCTGCTCACCTGTAGACAATCATTTGGCTTTATAGTTGGCTCCACTACATACCTTGAGCATTATCAAGCTCACACTCAGATTTCAAACCTGAGATCTCTAAGTGAGTGTACCGTGGAAGATCCTAAGCCTCTACCAACGAGGCTACCCCTTAGGGACAGAAACCTCTCATTAATACTTCAATAGTTACATTATTTTTGTACATATTTAGGGCTTGGGAAGTGCAATAGAACTTGAATAGCAAATTACTGAAAGACACCTCGACTAGACTTGATAACATAAGTCGAACACAATGTAAACCAAGAGGTCACATAATATTGGATGATCTGCTTTTCTCACAATCTAGCTTCTGGTAATATTTGTATGATTTGGGTTGCATTTATTTCCCCTCTGTTTTTCTTTTTCTTTGCTTTTTTTCACTCCTTTTTGAAGCTCCTCTTTTTATTATTCCAAAAAAAGTGTATCTTGTTAAAAAATTTATTTTTTAAAGGAAGCAGTAGAGGATAATGAGGAGAAATCATACCAACGAGGAGAAATCATACCAACGAAGGGAGATGAGATATCCCCACAGGCGAAAGGGTTACAAAGAGGACTTCCAATTGGTCAAATTATGAACAAGATCATAATTACAAAAAAGGTTAACAAGGATGCTTGGTCAAAATATGGCCAATATCATTATTACAATAGGGTTTAGAAAGGTAACATGGATGCAATGTGGATTGTATTTCCAGTTTAAACTTGTCCATTAAAAGTGATAAGTTAAGTGGAAAGATCTTACTCCTAGGGTATCTCTTAATTTTGATATAAGAAACCTAACTTTCACCACCATCTAGTGGTCAAAAGAGTCTTGGAGAACTAAGAGGGAATGAGTTCAATCCATTGTAACCATCTACCTAAAATTCAATATAATACGTGTTTCTTGTCAACCAAATATAGTAAGGTTAGATAGTTTTTCGGTGATATTAGTTGAAGTGTGCACAAGATGACTCGGACTAAGATGTAATAAAAATGAGTTTTCACAAATAAATATGAAAAAACAAAGGGCTTATAAAAAAACACAACTCACACAAAAGGAACCCTTCCCTATAACAAGCTGTGATATTAGTGGAAGAATGTTTGGAGGGAATTAGACAAAAGGCTACAATATTTATTTGTTGAATTCTTTTATTTTGGGCAAAATTATGTCCCTATAATTTTGTGGATGATACTTTGTTTTAGCAGCTACCTCAAATATAGGCGAAGTTTTGAATTTTTCTAATAGCTAACTTCACTAAATCAATGGTTTTAGGGAGGTAATTGTTCGTTCGCATGAGGTAGACAGGTCATTGCATTTTTCAACTTGTTTGGAGCTTTTACAGTTTGCCAGCTTACCATAGATTTTTCATCACATTTCTCGAGTATGTCTAGGATTGTCGTAGTAATCACACTACACTCAAGCTTGTTGAACTGAGTTGCAGCCTTATTTGTAGTTGCACCAACTATCATAGCAGACGTTTCAACTGTACTTGCATATTTCTAACTGAGTAGAACGTTATGATGACTCTCTTATGTGCACTTTGAAATAGACTTCATTAATAGAAAGGAATAGGTCCCCAAGGGTTGGCGCGGTGGGCGAAGACTTGAGCTTTGAAGGTGTGCTCCCCTCAAAGTCCTAGGTTCGAGACTCACATGTGACATTAATTTGTAGACACCTCCCGTGTCTCCATTCCTTCGATGTCTCCCGGTGCCTAACCTAGGGATGGACGTGGTTATCCCAGATATAGTAGAGCGAAGTTCCGATTTCTTGGTTTCTGAAGAAAAAAAGAGAGAAGGGAATAGGTTTCTTATCGAGAACTCTACTTCTAACCTCATCGAACTCATCATTCAGGCCAACTAGAAAATCATAGATACGACCATTCTCCAAGTCTTACTTGTAGTGAGTTTGATCATTACTTGACTTCCGTTCATATGTGTTAAATCACTGAAGGTCTTGCCAAATTGTTTTTAGAAAGCCAATGAATCACCTACTTGACAAATGTTCTGCAACTTGAGTTTCAGTTCATAATCGAGAGGGATGACTATTTGGGTGATGAAAATATTACCACAATAAATAAGGAGGAGAGACTTATTATACACCTAATATTATAATCAAACGTCTAAGCAAATCCAACAGTTGGGCCTTTTAAGGCACTCGAAAAGGACACAGAACAATGGCTTTATAAAGGCTAGTTGTGAGACGATGAGTCGATAATCTGTCATAGAGCAGGCACCATATCTTTGATGTCAGACAAGTATATGTTTTTATTGAGGCTTGCATTGATAATTTTGCTCTGAAAAAAATCTTGGAACGTTCTCATAATGGGAGTGACAGTTTTTTTTTTGGAGAATAATGATGTAAAACCATATGATCTTGGAGGTTTATCAGTACCTAGAAGTTGGACAACCCTCCAAACCTCTTCCTCAGCAAAGGCAATCTCTAACAATCCAGCTGGGTGATTATTAACGGGATTCTATGAAATACCAGAAGGAAAATTGGCAAGGTTTGGTCTCTCTTGAATGGACATCTCCATCCTCGTGAGTCACAACAACATTGTCGGTTGGTCTAAAAATATCAACTTCTCTCTTTGTGGAGTCCTCAGTATGTTATCAACACGCATGAGAAACTTCAGTGTTGCATGCCCTACCAGATTCTGTCACCCGACTGGTGTTGAATACGAGATCACCTTTCCATCACTTCTCTATAGCCTCGACCTTTTGGGCAAACCTGGTGTTTGACTCTAGATGGTTGACTCCATTGCTCCATCAACTCATCTTCTTGCATCTTTGTCATTGGGGCATCCTTTCATTCCCCTTTCAAAATGAGAAGAAACATCTTTTGGACAATTTCATCTCAGCTTTCCTTCGGGTTGGTCACTTGGAACGAATGAAAACCAGCACAAGGAGAGGCCTTTTGACCACCTTTTGGATAGTATCACCTTTTTAGCTATCTCTTTTTAAATCTTAAACTTTTGTTTCTCTTGTTACTGATTGGATATGTCTTTTGTAAGTCTATTGGTTCGAAAATTTCTTTGTAATTCCGTACTTAAAAAAAAAAAGGTTCTAGATGGAATGGTAAAGGACTTAAATACAAAATTATGGATGGATCTTTGAAAACAGACATTGTTTCATTCATCAATGAAAGTTTTTGTTTCCTATCGAAAAAAAAGAAAACAGACATTGTTCTTGGATAGATCGGTTGGAGTTGGTCCATTTCAAAGCTTCTTTTTCATTTTTAGCATAAACGATCAAGACTGTTGCTCAAAAGCTTCTCTTTGGTGTTATCTATCCAACGCTTTAAATGGCATTTTCCTTGCTGAACATTTATTTAAAATGGAATGCTTTTAGCCTTTCATTAGTAACTCTGTTTGTTTCTTATATTTCATTCTTTATAGAATTTGCATCTTAGTCTCTATTCATTTCTTCAATCAAAGAAGTTTAGTTTATTGTTATAAAAAGTTTCAATAATGATTTTAAACACCCATTTAGGAGGGATAGAGGAAGAGAATAAATTTTACATTATTTTCTCTTTGTGAAGAAATTGTTGAGTAATATGGTAGTTAAGTTGCGTTTGTAATAATAGAGTTCAATGGATTGCTCAGAGAGGAAAAAAGAAAATGAATAGCTGCACTTTGTATTTGTATGAGAGATGAATGAATTAAAAAAACAAAGGTTTTGCTTGATTTTCTCTTTAGCTGATGAGTTCTCTAAATTCTATACTTTGTTGCAGAACGAGTTGGATTACAGTGGAGAGGAACCGTCAATGTCCCCAAGAGCAGCAGTCCAACATCAGCAAGCTCAACCAACAATGCAGTTTACAAACTCGAGCTTTCCTTCATCAGGTCTTTCTGCGCAAGCAACGACGGGACAAGGTAGTCGGACCGAGCACTCTGACAATCATTCCAAAAGTTCAGTTTTCTCAAATGCATTGTCAAGCCCCGTTCGCCGGAGTTTGCAGCAGTATCACATTGCTCAGGAAGCTCACTACCCAAACAGTGGGATGACAGGAGGAAATGGAGCTACTCGAAATAATGAACCCAACTTTCTTGAGCACCAGAACGCGGACCCTAACTCAGTCAGCTCTAACGACTCGTCGATGGACATGCATTGCTAAGTTTATTTGCCAGGTGAGAACATGACACAAGTTGCTTGCTACCAATGGCCATTACTTTGTTTGTTGGAAATTTCTTTAGGTCTTCTATCTGTAAAGGGTTTCTTCATAACAGAACCTGAAAAATGAAAATAACTGGAAGTTGACAATACCGTTGTTTTTCTCTCTTTTATTATGCTGTTTCAAACAGTGGTTTGTTTCTTCTTTTTTTCCTTAGAAATCAACACTATCTCTGTAGATTGCAAAGTGTGTGGATCTGTTGAATGGGAATTATAAAATATAGTTCAGGTTTCATTTACACTCGGTGTCTAACCAGAGTTCACAATTACCTAGGAATTAATTTTACGAGTTTCTAGAGTCATGCCATATGTCATGTGACAATAATTAAAGTTGTGCTTAAGTTGATCCGGATAATCAACCATAAGAGCGATTTAGCGATATCTTATATAATCCAATAACTATGAAATTATAGATTTAAATTCACATTTTTTAAATGATATTATTTGGTGTTTCTCATCAAACCTATGGAATTTTTTTGGTCATTCAAATAATTTTTTTTTTTTTTTTAGTATAATTTGAGGGAAATGGATTTCTTCGTAGAGAATATTATTACTTTTAAATAAATAAGAGTCAAATGTCAATTTTTGTGATCGTGGTGTTAAAACGAGATAACCACCATCAATTGTTTTATGTGTTATTCAAATATTTAGTAATTGACACATTAATTTTTATCAGACATATATGAAGCATCTTGTTAGTCAAATCACAACATAGTCCTCAAAATTATGGATTGAATTATTGTTTTTTTTTTTTTTTTTTAAAAGATAGAATTATTTAGTTGATAAACTTTTGTCCGTAAAGTGGCTGGTTGATCTACGATGCTGCTCTTGTGGGTCACGAAGCTTTGGAGAATGAAATTAATCGACGGCTGAGGATCCGAAGCGTAGGACATCGATTTCAAATCTGAGCCGTTAGTTCCCGTGCGTGTTCACTTCGCGTTTGGTCCGTGTTTTCAGCGCGTAAAAGTTCACAAAGACGCCGTTAAATTCAACTTCCCATTAATGGCATTATAATTCAATTAAAAAGCGTTCAATGAAAAGACCAAAATTTGATTAAATCCTTTTTAAATTTTATATTAATTATTTTTTTCTTTTTCAAAAAAAAAAATAATAATAATTTGAGGCCGAGGGTGGAGATTTTTTTCTTAATTATTTATGTTGGAAGAAAATTAAATCAAATTTTTTTATTTAAAAAAGATTAGAATGAATTTCTTATACAGTAGAAAGTTCAAAATTTTAGTTGATATAAATTTAAATTAGAATTTAATATATATTATTTGATAAAATTTAAAAAGTATATAGTAATCATAGAATAATTAAATATGTGAAGATGAGTATTTATATGATATTTAACTTTCAGAAATTTAATTCTCCAATTAATTATGAATGCTGCCATTTATTTTTTTTGTTCATGATTTTTTTTTTAATAAAATACATTTTGTTTTCTTATCTAATAGAAATTAAAAAAAAAAAAACATGAACAAAAAAAAATACTAAAATAAAATACAACATAGGAGTTATTATTATTATTATTATTTGAAATCAAACATAGGAGTTAAAAGAAAATAAACTTTGCCCAAATATTAAGTGTATTTTTTTTGTAACATCCAAATATTTAGTTTACTTTATTGTTTTTTTTTTCTTTCTATTTTCAGACCTTTTTGAATATTTTCAATTTCCAATTTCCAATTTCCAACAACCGTAAATACGCGGTCCGTTATCCCTCAATAAAATCCTCCCCCGTTAGGGTTCTTTATTCAACTCCCATTTTCTCTCAACTTCCATCTTTCGATACTCTCAAATTCGAATCCTTCACAATCTGATTCAGTTCTGTTTTCAATCTCCCAGCTTCGATCCAGTTTCAAGCTCTTCTTTTTCATGTAACAATGCCGGCCACTGATTTTCAGGGTTCTTCGTCGCCGTTAACCAACATTGGCCGGTCGATCTTCAGTATCCGGCGCGATCAAGTTCATTCCATGGAAGGAAGCTCCAATGACGGCATTTCTTTAGATTCCGACCTCGATTCATTCCAGAATCAAGTCACTCAGCGGCTCCAAGACATGTCGTCGGCATCCGCAGGTGAGTTTTTGTCGCTCTCGTGGATTAGGAAGCTTTTGGATGCTTTCATTTGCTGTCAAGAGGAGTTTAAGATTGTGTTGTTAGGGCATAAAGCGGAAATTCGTAACCCGCCGATGAATAAGCTGGTTTCGGATTACTTGGAGAGGAGTGTGAAGGCGCTTGATGTTTGTAATGCGATTAGAGATGGGATTGAGCAGTTGAGGCAGTGGGAGAAGTTGTTGGAGATTGTGGTTAGTGCTTTGGATAATTGTACTCACAGGAAGACTCTTGGTGAGGGCCAATTTCGCCGAGCCAAGAAGGCTCTTATTGATTTGGCGATTGCCATGCTTGATGAAAACAATGCTAATTCCCCTGCTATTTCTCAGAGAAACCGTTCTTTTGGATGCAATAATGGTGCCAAAGATCGGAGGTCCTTGGCCCATTTCCGTTCGCTTTCGTGGAGTGTTTCACGTTCTTGGTCAGCCGCCAAGCAGCTTCAGGCAATTGGGAGCAATTTGGCTGCTCCAAAGGCAAATGAGCCTATACGTAGCTTTGCCGTCCCTGTGTATACGATGAACATGCTATTGCTGTTTGTAATGTGGACACTGGTGGCGGCGATTCCCTGCCAGGACCGCGGCTTGCAAGTCCATTTTTCGCTGCCCCGGCAGTTTGTATGGGCGGCACCAATGCTTTCTCTTCACGAACGGATTTTGGAAGAATCGAAGAAACGGGATAGAAGAAATGCTTGTGGGTTGTTGAAGGAGATTCATCAGATTGATAAATTTGCGCATATTATGAATGAATTAGCGGATACCACACAGTTCCCGTTGACAAATGATAAGGAAGAAGAGGTGAGGCAGACTGTGGTGGAACTATCTCACATTTGTGAAACTATGAAGATTGGATTGGATCCTCTGGAACGGCAGGTTAGAGAGATGTTCCATCGAATTGTACGCTCAAGAACTGAGGGGCTTGATTGTTTAGGACGAGGAAATAACCCTGAATAGAAATTCCCAGATAATTGCAGATTGCAGTACATCCTCAAAGTTGGTTTCCAGAATCGAAGTTTGAACAATGGACGACTAAAATAAACGAAAGGGTAAGAGGAGTTTCTTTATATTAATCAGTGTGGATAGTGCAAGGAAATTAGATACGGAATGGACTCGCATTCCTCAATGCTTACTTTTTTCTTTTCTTTTTTTCCCTTTCTTTTATGTTGAAGCTTGTACAATCCATTTTCTGTCTTTTTTACATCTTCGTTGACGTAACTGTTCTCTGTGATATTTATTACTTGGTAAATACAAAAAGTTTGATGAAATGGTGCGTTCTTTTCTTTGGATCTCAATGCTATCAATACTGATTTGACATTCTCTCCCATGATTGTTTGATGGATTAAGAGAAAACAAGATGTTTGGATACGATTTTTAAATCCTCTGCATATATCATGAGTTCCACTTGTTTTACCAGTTCTTTTGACTTATGAATATTTGTGTAATGCTTTTCCCTTTCTTCCATATTGCAGGGAATCCATTCAAAATTGTAATCTGTATTTCCCTGCCTCTGGAAACTAACATTTGGGAGACCACACACACAGTCTCCGTCTTCCTCGCATTACATTTCTTTAAATCGACCGTTATACTTTTAGTTAGTTGATTCTTTGAGGGAAGACAAAGCATAGAAATGACCTTTTTGGGGCCATGCACGTTGAGCATGGGTGAGATGAGAATAAGAAATTTGAACCTGGGTTTGAGGAAGTGGGTGGCAATGACCCATGGTTGTGAGGAAGGATAAAGGGTCTCTGAATTCATGTCATGTGAAAACTAAAAGAATATTGATGTAAGCAGAAGAGGAGACCGCCCGGACCTTAAGCCGATTCTGATGCCTTGCTGCTTGAAGCTCTACAGTTTTACTCCCCATCTTTACAACCAATGGATGGATTTTTCTGATGGTAAATTTTCTATTAATTTTTCCCCACCCTTCTTTTCTGTGAGAATATTTCTTTCTTGATCAATAGACATGCTACTTAGTTGATCCTTCTATTCTTTTTTTTTCTCCATGAGTTTGTTCTGATTTCTACCAACTTTTACCCTTGATTTCCAAATTTTTGACAATAATGGTTGGCTTGTTGTGTATTACATCCTCGCTATTCATGCATTCTGACCGGTGTAAGAGGTCATCCCGAAGGGTTTAAAATCCCAAGTAATTGAGTTTTATGGTTCTTTATTATCTGTGTATGGTTTGAACTCTGGTTTCCAAAAAAATTATCTGTGTATGTTTTATCATAGGTTCTCATTTTGTATGAGCTTTTAGTTTAATGTTTCTATTTAGCGAGCTTGGTTATTGACAAGACCTATTGAAGCCATAGTTAGGTTAATAATAAATTAAAAGTTACTTCTGCGGCGGAATTGCCACAACATAGACGTTCTTCTTAGCAAGAATTATTGCAATCTGATAAGAATTCTATGGATCAATGTCTCAAAGGCTTTGTTGTATGAACTATGGTGGGAGAGAAACCAAAGGATATTCCAAGATAAGAGTTTGGCCTGGCTACCAAGACTTGAAGTGGCAAGATTAAAAGCATCCTCATGGTGTTCATTGGCTAAGTGTTTTCAAGGCTGCTCTATTCAAGACATTTTTATAAACTGGACAACTATTTGCTAAGCTGATTATTTTTGCAAGCATAATTTCTGCTTTCCTTCTTTCAGTATTCTGTTTTACTCGTTTTTTTATTTGTACTCCTTTTCTTTGCAATTGTCTTTGTACTCTCTTTATTCATTTTCTCAATGAAATTTTGTCCTCTTTTTTCAAAAAAAAATTATTGCAATCTGATAATGGCTAGATTATTTGGGAAGCAGTATGAGTATGACACTAAGATTTCCAAAGTTTTAGACAAGGCTTATCATATTTGGTTTGGTATTCCACCGGGCATGACTTTGAAGAACGTTTTTATCATAATACTTTTACTTCTCAATTAGGGAATTATTGATAATTTTTTTTGTGGTCTTTCAATGCTTTTATGTAACTTGGCAAGGCAATTTTGAAGCATGGGTACAAGACCCTTTACTGGTAAATTGCTCATGCAATTTCGGATGCTCATTTTTGTCAACCAGCCGTTTTGAAATTCATAAATCAACTTGCAACTGGAAATGGTTGCATTGAATGATCTAATATTTTATTTTTTGGTCAAGCTCTTGGTTGTTGACTTGGAAAAATGTGCCCTTGACCACGTTTTGACATTTATTTAACAATGGTTTTGTACTTGCATCAGAAAAATAGCTGGGATGATTCGTTAAAATTTTCAAATTGATTTTTCTTTCTCTAATTGATGCTTTGACATTTCCTTAACTTTCAAGTGCACTTCCTCTCTCCCCGTCTTTATCTTAGTGTTCAATTTTCTGTTACCCTTGATTTTTATTTGATCAATATTCCTTTGTTATTCAAGATTATAAAACACGCCTGTAAAATTTAGGAAATTACATTTGAGCATCTAATTTGGGAAAATTACATAATTTCATATCTTGAATGATTGTTTCTGTGAGAAAAGAATGCTGCCTGCACGTTACATAAAATTGGTGCTTCAAAGATTTAATTTTCTCATTCAGAACTTCGAAATATGCCAGGGGTAAGGCGTAGTACTACTTAAAATTTTAACTGCTTTTTTTTGGAATATAGGTTACACCGTTTAATTTTCAGAGTCCTCATAACAGCATGGGAGAAACTGCAGTTTTAATGCAAGATATTGAAAAAGACAAAGGACATCATATTTCAGATCTTGCCTATTCAACATTTCTACATTTATAATTCAACACAGACTGTCAGTAATTCTGTTTTACAATCTTTATGATTCATGGTCAATTTTCCCATCATGGGTTTGAATCTAGAGATATTTGGTTCATGACTGTTACTGCCTTATCCTATCCCTAGTTTTGAATTATATTGATTGGACAGCATAAAAATACTTTTTTCTTTATTCAACTGAATTATATAGCTGGTTGTAGATCAATAATTCACATTTTGCAATTTGCATAGATAGGTACCATAAAAGTTGGAGAACCTTAGATAGCTGTGCCCCTCGTATTATCATTGGTTAGCTGTTGTTAGGTGCAGCTTTTTAATGCCAAAAGTTCTTGACTGTCCTTTCTTTGCCTTATCACGTCTCTCTTTTTTTGATGTGTAGTTAATGCGGTTGCTATTGTATTGGCAGTTTGACGCAAGCCTGGTGAGCGTACCAACCATTTTGAAGGTCAAGTGGTGTTATTATCAGCAACTGGCCATTTACATTATTGTGATGGCATTTACATTTTTAACCTCTCATGTTTTTCTCTTTTGCTATGAATCCATCATTCTGGCGAGCTTTCTTTTTCTTCACCCTCGGTCGGCTGCTCGTGCTCTATCCCTTGCTTGTGTAATCTATCTGCCTTTATCGTTCTGATGAGCCACGACTCTTCTTCACGCCCTCATCATACAGCGCTAAATTGGGAGGTGTCTTCCTATCCTCCTTCCCTCTGTGCCAATTCTGTTGGAGTTTCCTCCATATACCAGTTTTTTCTCCTAGACGTGTAGCTGATGATGAGATAAACTTTTGAATATGCATATCTTATCTTTTAAGAGTCGTAGTTAGCGGTTCAACTTCTTGAGAGGTTGAGTTTTGTAGTTTACCTTGTTATCTCGTTGTAAAAAAACGACTCAGAACATGGACCAAAACTTTGTAATACTTTTTCATCTTATCAATGAAAATAGTTTTTGTTTTCTATAAAAAAAAAAAAAAAAACTCATGTTGTTCTCACGTATTTTATTTTTCACCAAGTTCAATACAACAATTACAGGAGATGTGAGAAGAGCTGAGCCTGCAATGAGGGCAATTTAAGAAAGTAGTGTAGTTTCAAAAAACAATTGCAAAAAAGGGATAGTTTTTAAACTTATGGCAAAATGTGGGTAGATTTTTTGGACAGTAGTGGATTGGAGTTAAAAGTCAGTGGGAACGACAAAAAGTACATTTTTTCTTATTATTATTTTTTTCTTTTAATCATTAAATGAGTAATCCCATTTAATTAATTATTTTTTTCTCTCTCCCTCTGTTAACATTCTCTCACCTAACCGTCTCTTCTCCCATTTCTTCACCTTCCTTAGCGTGTTTTCCTCAAATCCAGTTGATTCTTCTCTCATTGATGTCAAATATTCATTTTCCAAAATAAACTTCAAAGATTAAATTCAAAACTTAGGTTCAAAACAAAGAAACAAATGAATATAAAGAATATGATGAAAACATAGTTTTAGAAATCTATGGTGATGGTTTTTCTCCGGCGGAAATTTCGACATCGAATGGAACTGTTATTCTCGGAATTGTAAGCTAAAAGTCCCAAAATCGAAGAGACTAATTGATACCGAGTTGTTGAAATAAATGGAAAAGCTCATTACGATTCTCTCTGCACATTGGTTGAGAGAAACTCCGACACCCAAATAGAATTCCTTCACGGTGGCGC
>JBBMKA010000001.1:5089282-5109200 GCA_037833695.1 Sechiopsis laciniata
AAGTTATGAAGTTAAAGTGGGCTAATCCCACCAATAATTGATATGCCTCTTTGATTTATAAATTTGCAAGTTTGAATCTTTCATGGAAAAGCTTAAAATTCACACACTAGCCAACATTATTGCTACTAAAATCAACCCTTAATTATTATTATTATTTATTTTTTTGTTAAGTATAAATTAGAGGAGGGGAAGTACTGTTTTCAAATAAATGAGAGTCAAATACTAATTTTTCAATATCAAATTCGTGATTGTAGTGTTTAATTGGATTACCATCAATGAAACTAATACACCGCCAATCATTTCAATAATCTAGCATTAATTCATGACAATTACAAATCGCAAATTTCATGCATAATAGACATACAAGCCATTTTCATTGTTCGAGTTCAACACCACAATTATTGTTCTCTATATATATTCCTTTTAAAAAACATGTATCAATTTACTTAATAATATTATTTTACCGTTCTCGAAAAACAAAAAAATTATTATTTTACCACCTAGTTTTCCGTTTTAGCCGGCTTATGTAACTTAGAAAAAATTAATACATACATTAGAATTTATATGGTGTTGTCAATTAAACAATTAGTAGTCCCTTTCAAAAAAAGGCTAACAGTAAACAAATAAATAGGGAGGATCAAAAACACTATTTTTAAAATTTTATGGATAATATATTTTTGAAAGTCAGACTACTCAAATAAAATAAAACTAACTAGAAAAAAATATAATAATAAAATAAGACTAAAAGTTCTAAGAGAATTCAAACTTTGATTTTAAATAATTATAAAAAAAATGGAAAAACAAATACACACTTGAAATAATTTTAAAAACCCACTTGAGCCATCTGAATCATTATTAATTAGACAATTAATACGTATATAGACAGAGACAATCTTCAATCTTAAAAAAACTATATATATTTTTAATATATTCTATAAAACTATTGACCAATTGAAATGTCAATAATTTATTTGATTTTTTTTAATTAATTATTGACCCCAATATTCAATAAAACTATGAAAAATACTTAATTCTTTATTCATAATGAGACTAGCTTTTCTTGAAATATATGTGTCATCATTTGGTACTACAAAATTTTTCTTTTATCAATATCAAGGAAAAATTAAGAAAGAAAAAAGAAAATTTTTTATAATACCCAATAGTGTCATATTTACTCCTAAGGATGTCTCCTTAAGAATAAGGAGGTAAGTATTTTTTTTTTAAATTATAGACACACTTATATTTATTTTGATTTTTAAATTTATAAAAATCATTAAAGAAGGCCATAAAAATATTTCAAGAAATTTATGAGTCAATATATCTTCATGATTAAAATAATATGAGTTCAAAATTCCAACATGTTATAATTAAACTCAAGGGAAAAAATTGAGATTGAAAAATCAGTTAAAAAATCATTTTTATCGTTATACTTTGAATTTGGCTGTCAAATCAAATATCAATTTTTTATCTTTATATTTTCAATGAAACTTAAAATAAACTCTTAGAACAAGTTTTTTTTTTTTTAAATAAAAATCGAAATTGATTAACTAATAATAATTTAATATAAGGAAATTATTCCAAGTAAATATATTTTCAAAAATTATAGAAAGACTATTTTTTACAAAGACTAACTAAGGAAGAATTAACAGGATAAAAACAATAACTTGGTTAAAAGTACGTGAATAGTTCTAAAGGGAGTGGCAACACTTTAGTTTTGAAGGTATACTTCTTTTAAGGTCTCGATTTCGAAACTCACCTATGGCACTACTTCTTCGATGGGCGTGGTTACCCTTGTATCAAAAATTTTTTTAAAAAAATACATGAATAAAAATTGTACATTTAAAATATATAGACAAAAAAATGAAATAAATTTCAAACTATGTAATCAAAAGACCCTACAAAATAAACCGAAAGTGTTGATGACATTGTAATTTAATTCAATTCTACGATCATATGTTCGATTTTAAAAATTGATATTCAGTCATCTTATTTGAAAACAATAATAATCATCTATATAGAATTTGTTATGCTCTTGTTTAATTTGAAAAAAAGAATAGATATTTCTAAAATACAATAATCTAAAACGTTTTAAGTGTACAATGATTAATATAAAAAACATGTATGTGACTAAAATAAGATTACGCCATTATTTATCGGGTTCGATCCCTAGTATCGGTATTTGTAATTCTCTTCTCCCAACTTGTACTCAAGAAAAAAAAAAAAAAAACTTATATTGGGGCCTCAATTTTAAAGTTTTCAAGTCTGCCCTATGATAATAACATCTATTAGCTCAAATAATTAATATAAAAAGCTAAGTTAAACTATAAGTTTATACATTCTCAATTTTTTTATTATTTTTTATTTTTAAGTTTATACTTTAAATTTTAATTTGTTTGAATCCATTAATTTAAAAAATATTTAACTAAGTATAAAATTTTAATATATCTAAAAAAAATTAAAAAATATATTTCGTAGATTTAACCATTTATAAATTTTAAAACTAAATTTTAAACTTTGAAATTTATATTTTAATAAAAAAAAAATCATCCATAGACTTGAAAAAGTCCAAATCCGAATAATAACGGTTCGAGGAAAATAGTTGATAAAATTAAAAATATTATTTTTGTCTTTCAATTTGAACTTTCAAACTTTAATTTTAGATTTTAGTTCATTAATTTTAAAGGTTGTTTCATTTTAGTTGATGCATTTTTTAAAGTTCGATCCTATGTTTACACAAAAAAAAAATTAAAATTGTTTAAAAGAAAAGGAATTTTTGTTTGTTTGTTTTTTTAGGTATCATATTCTTCATAAATTTTAAAATATATTTGTATTTTGTCTTTGATCCTATCAAAATCATTAACACTGGACCCCTTTTAATTAATATCTATTTTAATTTTTTCAAAAAAATTAATTTTAAGTATTTTTTAAAGTACCAGAATTAAAAATTAGATATTTAAAAGATTAAGACTCAAAATAAAATAAAAAGAAATGATAATAGATAACATATCCTAACAAAATAATTACAGATCTATCATACCAAAATAATTATAAATCTAATCAAATTTAAAATTATTTGCACCGATGGACATAAATACAATATTATTAATACTCATAATGCAATATAATTTTATTATTAATTTAATACATTATTATGTATTATTAATACAATATTATATGTTATTAGTACAATATTGTGTATTAATATATGGTATTATGTATTAATAATATGGTATAATTATTAATACATATGATTATGATTGCAAAATCTTTTTTTTGTCTAGTATTGTAAATACTTTTCTAATTTGACATATTTTTAAAAAACTCTTAAAATAAATTTGAAAGTTTAAGAATTAAAATTGAATTTTGTAAATTTCAGAAAACGAAATGAAAGAAAGCTTAGGGTGTGTTTGAGGCATCGATTATGTAATTGTAGACGAAGGGTTATGATAAACGGAGGGTTATGATAAACAGTTGTTATAATAAATATTGTTTGATGGACAAGCTATTATAAGAGAAATTATGATAAATTGTGTTTGAAGTGAAGGTTATTGTAAGAAAAGTTATGAATATTTTTTAGTTACTTAAATTTAAAATAAAAAGTTAGCAAATAATTAATAATTTTTTTTAATAAACTTATAATTAATATTGAACATAATAAAAATGAAAAAAAAGAATAATTATTATGAGACATTGAAAAAATAATGTCATAGATGAATCTCGATCCCAAAACCTTAAAGAGAACATATTTATTTATTTATTTATTTCATGTTTTATTTCACTTATATATTAATATAGTTATGTATTATAAATTAATTTTTTAAGTTAATAATGACCTCGTCAAAACAAATTTCACCTTTAAGTTTTGTTTTATTTATTCTTCACAAAATCTTTTCTTTTTTTAGATTATTTTTCCAAAATCTTAATGTTTAAGTAGTGAATCAATTTCAAATAAACAAAATATACTAGTTAAAAAAAATGATAAACTACTATAAAAAAAAAAAAAAAAATTATACACTATTAATTAAGACAAATTCATAAATTATTATTTTAAATAATTATCAATTAATTTTGTTAAAAAACATCATATATATATATATATATGTATATATATTTATGAAAATTAAAAAAAAAATTATAGTAAATATTCATAAAAATATTTAATAAAAAATATAAGGTGTAGACAAGTTTAGATAACTGCCATTTATAATAAACGATGAAGTAAACACCGATTGAGTTATTATAATCAACCCAGCCATTTACATAAATGAAGACTCAAACATATCCTTAAAGTTTATGGCCAAAATACAATTTTAACCTTAAAAGCAACATCATTAGGCTTTGCAGAATGATTGGAGTGTAAAAAATACACAAGACTAATGGATGGTTGAAATGAGAAGCGTAGAGTACAGTTTCAAATATAAGCCGTTGATTTTCATGCGTGTTCAGGGCGTGTTTGTTTGGCCCTCGTTTTTAACTTTTTAGCCCGTAAAAAGTTCACAAACGACGCCATTGAATTAAACTGCGTTATTAATTGTTATATAATCTTTTTTAATAGTATTAATTTTTATATAATCCAAATTAAGGTGTTTAACAGAAGACACAAATTTAAAGACTATTACAGTAAAAAAAAAAAGAAAAGAAAAGAAATTAAAGCGTATTAAACTCTTACTTTCAAATCTGGCGTTCATGGCTTTGTTATATTTTAATTATTAATTATTGAATTATGACATAGTTCTAGTAACTTAATGTATGATTAATGAAAAGTTACACATTTCAAGTCCACATTTTCATTAATATTTTTTTATTAGTTTTGCTTAATACTATTATTTTATTGAAAGAGTTGATAGTAAATATTGGTTTGGTCGTTTAATGATAATCTAATTTAATATCACAGTCACAGAATATCGATATTTAACTTTCAAATACCCTTACCTAATTATCAAAATGATGCTGAATATTAAAAAAGGATAGATTTAATTTATGATATTACATATTTAGAAATTATTGTTGAGTTGACACAAACTCTAGACAATTAAAAATATAAAAAATTATTCATCTATTTCTTTTTAATACCTAAAAATCTGAGCCAAAATAGCACGTGTAAGAAAAGAAAAAGAATATTGTAAAATAACAATACAAAAATAAGACTACAATGAAAAGGACCTCAACTTGTACATAATTTTGGAGGACTATTTCCACTTTCCTCTGACCGAATCGTCTCAAAATAAGATTAATCAAATTTAATAATTTATTTATTTTTTAAAAGGTAAAAAGTTTTACCTTTAATGAACTAATAAATATTGCCAAGAAGTTACATGATATCAATAAGACAACACCTCCAACAAAAAAGTTATACAATTGTGATTACGAAGTATATTTAAAAATTCGTATAATATCTCATATTAAAGAGATAAGAAGCCTTCAATATATTTTTATAAAAATGTGGACTACTCGTCTTAATATAAATTATTTTTTAGATGAAATTTTATATTATTATGATATGAAGAAAGCATTTAGATCCAACAGATGTGGATATTCGTCCAATCAAAACTAAAATAGATATAGTATAAATAACCAAAAATTGCTGTAGAAATGCGACGAAAGTTTTCTTCGGAGAAAAAAAAAATGCGACCAAAGTTTATACTATCTAATATATATGAATTAAAAAAAAAACACTAACAAAAAGAAAAAAAAATACTTAAAATAGAACACTTATTTTATTAAATAAACTAGGATAATTGTTATAGTGCAATTTTTAAAATTGGCAAAATATTGAAAGGTTGATGATTTGTTGATTTCATTATTTAATGGTAATTTTGTTCAACCAGTTATCACCGTAAAATCTATATTTGACTCTAATTTATTTGAGGCCAATAGTATCTTATATATAAGATTTGTGGTCTCCATCCTCCCATTTATAAGAGTAAAATATCATTTTTTATCTCAAAACAAATCTAAATTTAGAAATTAAAATTAAAGTTTAGATATTTTAGAGATAAAATTGAAATAAACCTCAAAGTTTACGTAACTAAATGATATTTTATTAGATTCCTAAATAGATTTATAAAAAAAAAAAAAGAATAAATCATTGAAATATGATATTTTATTAAATTTTTAAATAGATTTATAAAAAAATGGAATAAATCATTGAAATAAATAAATAAATAATCAACATAAAACTTGAATTGAATAAAAGTATACAGGAATAAATACGTGACTGTGATTGAGAGACCCATATATTTAGTTTACTTAATTTTTAATTTTTAATTTTCTAGGGACGTTTCAATTTCTATGGCCTTTTTGGACATTTCCACTTTCCAAATTCCAACAACCGTAAATACGCGGTCCGTTTTTCTCCCAATAAAACCCCCCGCCTCGGCTAGGGTTCATCATTCAATTCCATTTTTCTCTTTCAAATCCAAATCCCAAATTCTTCGCAATCTGATTCAGTTCCTGTTTTCAATTTCCATAGTTTCAATCCAATTTCAAGCTCTGATTCAGTTCTTGTTCATGTAACAATGCCTGCCACTGATTTTCAGGGTTCTTCGTCGCCGTTAACCAGCATCGGCCGTTCGATCTTCAGCATCCGCCGCGATCAAGTTCATTCCATGGAAGGCGATGGAGTTTCCTTTGATTCCGACCTCGATTCGTTTCAGAAACAGGTGACTCAACGGTTCCAGGACTTGTCGTCGGTTTCTACGGATGAGATTTTGTCGCTCTCGTGGATTAGGAAGCTTTTGGATGCTTTCATTTGCTGTCAAGAGGAGTTTAAGGTCGTTTTGTTTGGCCATAAGGCGGAGATTTGTAGACCGCCGTTGGATCGGCTTGTTTCGGATTACTTGGAGAGGAGTGTGAAGGCGCTTGATGTTTGTAATGCGATTAGAGATGGGATTGAGCAGCTGAGGCAGTGGCAGAAGCTGTTGGAGATTGTGGTTAGTGCTTTGGATAATTGTACTCACAAGAAGACTCTTGGTGAAGGCCAATTTCGCCGTGCTAAGAAGGCTTTGATTGATTTGGCGATCGCAATGCTCGATGAAAATGATGCGAATTCGCCGAATACTGCTCAGAGAAACCGTTCTTTTGGACGCAGTAATGGTACTAGAGACCGTAGGTCTTTGGCGCATTTCCGTTCGCTTTCATGGAGTGTTTCGCGATCCTGGTCGGCAGCAAGGCAGCTTCAAGCAATTGGGAGCAATTTGGCTGCTCCAAGGGCGAATGAGCCAATGCGAAGCCTTGCCGTTACGGTCTTTACAATGAACATGGTATTGTTATTTGTAACGTGGGCTCTGGTGGCGGCAATTCCCTGCCAAGACCGTGGCTTACATGTTCATTTCTCACTGCCCCGGCAGTTCACTTGGGCGGCGCCGATGCTTTCTCTTCACGATCGGATTTTGGAAGAATCGAGGAGAAGGGAAAGAAGAAATGCTTGTGGGTTGTTGAGGGAGATTCATCAGATCGATAAATTCGCGCATATTATGAGCGAATTGGCGGATACTGCACAGTTCCCATTGACGAATGATAGAGAAGAAGAGGTCAGGCTAGTAGTGCAGGAGCTATCTCAGATTTGTGAAACTATGAAAATTGGCTTGGATCCTCTTGAACGGCAGATTAGGGAAATGTTTCATCGAATTGTACGCTCAAGAACTGAGGGGCTTGATTGTTTAGGACGAGGAAATAACCCAGAATAGAGATGGTCAAGTTATTGCAGATTACAGGACATCTTCAAAGTTGGCTTCCAGAATTGTGAAAAGTATGAACAATGGACGAGTAAAATAAACGAAAGGGTAAGAGGAGTTTCTTTGTATTAATCAGTGTGTATTGTGCAAGGAAAATTAGATACGGAATGGAGACTTTCACATTCCTCAATGCTTACTTTTGTTTTTCTTTTTTTGGTGGGTTGGAGCTTGTACAATCCATTTTCTATCTGTGTTACATCTTGGTTGATGTAGCTGTTCTCTGTGATATTTATTTCTTGGTAAATACAAAGTTACAAACAATTTGTGTTGAGGTAGAAGTATCTTTTGATGAAATTCTGTGTTCTTCTCTTTAGATCTTGATGCAATTAATACAGATTTGACATCATGTGCAATGATTGTTGTTTGATTTATTAAGAAAAGCCAGATGGTTTCCTATAACAGCCAATGTTTGGATATGATTTTTTAGTGCCCTGCATATCTAACGAGTTCCACTTGTGTCACCAGTTCTTTTGACGTCTGGATTACATTTGATGTAAAACCTTTTCCCATTCTGCTATTTTACAGGGAATTCATTCAAATTTGAACGCCCGATTTCCCCGCTTCTGCGAAACTTACATTTCAAAGGCCACGCACACACTGTCTCTATTTCCCTTGCATTACATTTGTTTAAAAAGTATGGAATTCCCTATTTAGGGCCATATTTGATGAATGTGGCATTGCATTGACCCATGGCTGTGAGGAAGGATACAGGGGAGTATGAGATTTATCTGTCTCTGCAGTCTGGATCCATGCCATGCGAAAACTAAAAGACTAATTATGTAAGGAGAAGATTCGAGCGCCCCGAGCTTAAGTCGATTCTGATGCCTTGCTGCTGGAAGATTGAAGCTTTACAGTTTACGGTGTTACTCCCATCTGTTGTACAATCAATGAATGGAATTTTCTGATGGTAATTTCTCTAAATTTTGTCCCCCAGCCTTTTTTTGTGTGAGAACATTACCTGCTTGACCAATGACGTAAAATTTCCCAGCACATATGTGCAATAAAGCCTACATTTTGGGTATGTGGCATCATACGTGTCACATTAATTTATTGTATAAATAAGATATATATCTATATATATATATAATTTGTGTGGCACCAAATTACCAAAATGTAGGGAATGTGTAGGGAAGTTTTACTCTAAGCATATTACTGAGTTCGTCCTTTTTTTTAATGGAAAACTTCCCTATACATGAATGTGCATGGGGAGTCCTACAATTTCATTAGAGCCACAAAAATTTATATATTTTTAAATATTTTTTATTTGTAAAATAATTTGTATAGCTTAAATGATGCCACATAGATAAACTGGAGGGCTCCCCAACATGAAGTTTTCCTCCTGTTTATTTATTTTTATTTTTTATTTATTATTATTTTTTTCCGAGTTGGTTCTATTTTCTACCTACTTTAGTCTTTTTACCGTTGATGTTTAAAATTTTGACAATGAACTACCTTGTTATGAAGTCCACGCTGTTCATTCATTCTGAATTTCTGACCGTTCTAAGGTCATCCAGAAGGGTTTGAAATTTATGTAGCAACTTGCTACTGGCAATGGCAGCATTGAATTGATGTAGATATTATATTATGTGGTCAAGCTCCTTGTTGTTGACTTAGAAAAGTATGCCTTTGACCATATTTTGACATTTATTTAGGAATAGGGGTTGTACTTTTATCAGAAAAATAGTTGAGGTGGCTTGTTGATCTTTTCAAATTGATTTTTGTTTTTTCTGCAATTGATGCTTTGACATTCTCATAACTTCCAAATGCACTTCATCTCTCCCAGTATTTATTTTAATATTGAGTTTTCTCTTGCATATGCTTTTCGTGTTTCAACATCAGATAAATAAATTGATGTCCTGACTGTTTAGGTTTTCCTCTTTCATTGTTTCTTTTGACCAGCCCATAAAATTTGGGAATTTACAGAATTTGAAGTCTTGAATTATTGTTTCTTTAAGAAATGAATTCATGCCTGCACGTTGCATAAAAGTATTGGCTCGAAGGAATAAATTCTTTCAATTAGAAGTATTTAAAAATTGTAACTACTATTTTTAGAAAATGGGTAACACTATTTAATTTTCTTTCTCCTCGTATGAGTGGGCTGAGCCGTGTGGTAATTGACATGTATCTTTGAAGAGATTCTAATCGCCAACTATTATTTTTATATTCGAAAATAAAAAAAGAACTGCTGTTTTTAGATTAAGGGTAAAAGTATGGGCAAAACTGCAGTTTTAATTGGAGAAATTAGAAAGGACGAAGGTCCACCTATTTCAGATCTTGCCTATATAATATTTCTCCATCTATAATTCAACATAGATCCTGGTCGAAGAATTGGGCTTTGAAGGTATCCTCCCCTCAAGGTCCCAGGTTCAAGATTCGCAAATGAAATTAATTTGTAGACACATTCTGTGTCTCTACTTCTTCGATGTCTTTCAGTGCCTTGTCTAGGGACAGGGGTGGTTACTTCGAATATAGATTGTCGGTAATTCTATTTTACAAGCTTTGTGATTCATGGTCAATTTTCCTATCAAGTGTTTGGATCTAGAAAGACTTGGTTCATGATAATTTTGAATTATATTGATTGGACAGCATTGGACTATTCTTTTCTTTATTCAACTGAATAATTAGCTGGTTGTACGATGAATAATAATTCACATTTTGCACAGATGGGTACCATAAAAGTTTGAAGAACCTAAGATAAGATAGCTGTGTCCCTTATATTATAATTGTTTAGCTGTTGTTAGGTGCAGGCTTTTAATACCAAAAGTTCTCGATTGTCTTTTCTTGGCCAACTCATTTCTTTTTTAATGTGAATTTAATGCAGTTGATATTGTACAGGAACTTTTGACGCAAGCCCGTAGAGCGTTGAAGGATTCAAGTGGTTCTATTATCAGCAACTGGTCATTTACATTTTTGGTATGTTGTGAAAAGTATTTATTTCTTCTGGGTTTAACCTCTCATAGTTTTCTCTCTGTTTTTTACTTTTCACCATGTTATTGTTAAAGACAACAATTACAAGGGAGGCCAGAAGAGTTGAGCCTGCAATGAGGATTGGAGTACGAATTTTATACTGTTTTGAATCTTGGTTTTTCTCTTGCTTTGCTTCCTTGCTGGAATCTTCAATGGTGACTTGCATTCCTTAGTTTCGTCTTTTGTTTGGAAGCTTTTTCCTTTTTGATCAACTCCTTTTTCTTCATTGTCGTGTGCAGGGCTTTTCGAATATGGTCTTTCTATATCTTCAGGTTCTTTTTCAATTTCAAGTTCTTTTGATTCCCGAACGAATTTATACGTTGTGTGCTCCTCTGATTCTGCTCGAGTCTGTCGATTTGGTTCCGAAAGTTCTGGTGCCCTCATAGTCTGTAGTTTTTATTGCTACTTTTTCTAATTGGTTACTTCCAGAGTAGTCATTGGAGTCTCCATCGATTTCTCTTTCATTTCGTCGCCCTTTGTCTTCTCGATCTCTTCTGTTTCTTCTACATGTTCTATCTTAGGAAATGCTGCTTCATGTTCAGCGTTTTCTTCTTCAAAGTCTTCATATACAGCATCATCTTCCTCTTCACTTCTTCAATTCTCCTACTTCACCAGTGTAGGCATCAAAATCTTCAAAAACGATTCAATATTTATAAATATCCCCCCATTTCACTCTTGTAATTTTGTTAAATATAATATATTTATTTGTCCTCAAGAGGTTTGGAGCAGCTCTCAGATCAGACTAGGAGGAGGTAACTGCCCATTATGTTGAACAAAAATACTTACCGTTCCGGGCGTAACAGTGTTCCTCTCCCAGTCCCATCATTCGGCTGCACCCGACAATGGGCTTATGAGGGCCTCATTCAGGACCAGGCCCATCTTACAAAAAGCCCATTATCTTCACTTCTAAACAAATAGATGCATTTTCTGATATAATATAGAAAATAGTTTGCTCGACCGATTACTTTGCAACTGATAGTTTTGCAGCGTTGAATATAAAGAGATTTTTATATTTCATGATTATTGGAAACAGATATAACCCTAATCTGAATAATTTATCATATCGAAAGCTTAAATGCAAAATTTATTCAGTAATTGGATCTGAATAGTTAATGAACAATAGATCTATTTATTAAATGCTACTAAAAGTACAATCTGATAAGGTAGCCGTGGAAGATATATTATAAGTGATATCTACAATATATCTTACTAATTTATTTATTGGTATCCACTACTTCATTCCATTAAAGCATTATAGAGTTGCTTAAGAAGCCCCTTTGAACTAAATCTTTTCTTTCATTCAATAAAGTCTGAATCATGTTCAAGCAAGTTAAGAAAAATGAAATAGAATACTTCAACATGTACTCTGTTAAATACAATAAAATGAAAAATAATTGACCCTAAACCCTAAACCCTAAATCCATTCCAAATGGAAGGAGAAAAGAGGTGTCAAGAAAGGAAATTTTTAAGCCTAGAACTCTGAACCCTTTTGGAGACCAAATGCTTCCCTCCCATCTATCTCTACCATAGGTATCGAAAGAAGAACGCAAAAAACCCGAGAAAGAAAAGAAGGAAAAATAAATGAGAAAAAACATCGTACGTCCAGCACGATATAGAAACTTTTCGAGGAACTTTGAATTGTGTACTTTGGTTATAGACAATATGATGAGGGTAAATGAAACCTCAACTATATTCTATACTTTTTTCATTCAGCAGAACCACACACTTCGCTAATCTATAGAGATAATATTGAGTTAATATTGAGTTCTAAAAAAAGAGGAAACAAACCACTGTTTGAAAACAGATAAATGGCAAAAACAAAGCCATTTAGTTTTTTTTTTTTTTTCCAGGTTCTGTTATAAAGAAACCCTTTACAGATAGAAGACCTAAAGAAATTTCCAACAAAGAAAGTGAAGGCTATAGGTAGAGCCAGGAACTTGTGCATGTTCTCACCTGGGTGATAAAACTTAGCAAAGTTGGCAATCCCCAAAATCAATAATGTGAGTCATGTGCAGGACTTTCGGCATGCATGTCCATCGAGGAGTCGTTAGAGCAGACTGAATTTGGATCCACGTTCTGGTGCTGAAGAAAGTTGGGTTCGTTGTTGTTTCGAGTTGCTCCGTTTCCTCCCGACATCCCACTGTTTGGGTAGTGAGCTTCCTGAGCAATGTGATACTGCTGCAAACTCCGGCGAACGGGGCTCGACAGTGCATTTGAGAAGACTGAACTTTTGGAATGATTATCGGACTGCTCGGTTCGACTTCCTTGTCCGGTAGTTGCTTGGCCGGAAAGGCCTGAAGCAGGAAAGCTTGAGTTGGTGAACTGCATTGCTGGTTGAACATGCTGATTTTGGTGGACTGGGGCTCTTGGGGACATCGACTGTTCCTCGACACAGTAATCCAACTCATTCTGCAAATCAGTATGGAATTCAGAAAACTCATCAGCTAAAAAGAAAAAAAAGAGAGAAACGTCTGCTTAGTTCATTAAACTCTCATACAAATACAAATTACAGCAATTCATATATACATAAAATGTATTTCTTTTGATTTCTCTATGAAGAAGTCCATTGAACTCAATTACAAATACAAGTTATACATCTTATTCAACAATCTGTCCAAATCGGATCGAATGTAAAATTTGTCCCCTTCTAAATGGGTGTTCAAGCTCAAGTCACCAAAATTTAAACTTTTTTTTCTACCAGAATCCGAACTTTTCAATGAAGAAAATAAGAGAATAATATTCCAAAGCTACCAAGCTCAAAAGAAGTCAACAATAAGAAAAAAGGGATAAAGCATTCTAACTTAAATTAATATCAAGTACAGAAATCTATCAAAACCGTTGGGATAGAGAAAACCAAAAAGAAACTTTGAAATGAGCTAATTCTGAAATCAAGGCCTATACAGCATTGACTCAAAACATTTTTTTTTAATATGAGAAACGGAGGCAAAGTTAGACCCAATACCACAGAATTAAAACTCCTAATCAAAGATAAGATTGTAACTGTTATTTCCAAATTTATCACCAATCATTTCCAGTTTCTTTTAATACTAATGTCCATCTGTCCCTCCTACCTGAGAGGCTATTTAAGCAACCACAAGACTGAAACTTCTACAAGTAGTAGTAATACTTTTGTTTTAGAATTTATCACTACTCATCTTTCAGAGTTGAGTTTTATTTACTTCAGCATCATAGTCATTGTTTGAAAAAAAAAACACTTACTGCATCTTCACTACCGTACATTTTTTATTTTATAGAAAACAGAATCAGAAGGGAAACACAACCCCAAGACATAAAGAGAAAAAATATTACCATCCAAGTCAATAGCATTCCTCCACTAAAAACTTGCAGAGTTTTGAAACCGCACTACCAAGAAGCAAAACAGCAATTTTCAGACTGTCGCAAATTGTCCCTTGATTAATTAAATTAGGTGTACCCAAAACTTAATGGCACAACTCGTATGATGAAGGTGAATTCAAAAAATGTGGTTTTCCTGCTTTGAACAACATAGAAGACCACGGCTTTCAAAATCAACTTACAGAGAGGGGGTGTTTTGGACAAAGAGAAGGAGAATGATTATGAAAAAGATGAAAATTAGAAGGAGAATATGAGGGAGAATGATTATTGGAGAGAATGAAAATCTATGTTCGGGTGAAGAGAATTATTATGGGAGAATCATTACTTTTATTTGGGGTGAAGAGAATAATTATGAAAATAAAATAGTGAGTATGGAGAAAATAGAAAATGATTATGGGAAGGAAAAGAAATTATAAAGTGGTTATGAGGAAATGAGATTATGAGAAGAATGATTCTCAGTGGCCCAAACGTGGGTAAGAAGATCATTCTCCCCATAACCATTCTCATTTGTTTTGCTCCAAACACCCCATAATAAATTTGAAGATTTCCTTCCCTTTATTAAGGTCGTTGAAGAAGGATTTAGCTTTTTTTATAGGAAACAAACAATTTCACTAATAAATGAAAGAGTTACATAGAAAATAGATAAAGGAAGATAATGAGGATTAAGAGAAAATGGTAAAGGAGTCATCAACTACATAACCCCACGAAACAGGGGCAATAGCTAAATGGTAAATTCGAAAATACATGCATCAAAGATAAAGAGTTGTATCTCGGTATAGCCTTTCTTGTCGATGTCGCCGGAGGACATGAGATAAAAAGAAGAAACCCGTTGGTCATCCTTGAGTGTTAACCCCCATATTCAATACTTGTGGACTTGGGGCCAAAAATGCCGATGGATAGTCATTTAAGGGATATGCGCCCAAATATATACTCAGGTGAAGATATGTCCGACGTTGTTGTTGAGTAGTTTACCAGATAATTCGCTAAAGGCTCTCAATGGTCTGTAGTTCTCTACAATCTCGTAGAGAGATTCTTAAAACAGAAAGTATAGTCAAAGCTAAGGGAAAAAAGAGGATAGAAACCCAAAAACGCAATATTGAGATTGATATAAACTCATCTTCAGTAGGTGTTGCCAGAGGAGAGAAGGGGGAGATGTACCACACCTCTCAATTATTCTTAACTAATGCTCGGGGAGGCAGATGAAGAGAAAAATGGATGAGAGACGAGAGTTAAGATAAAAGATGATAGATAGAAAAAGAGAGATTGGGAGGAACGGGAGCATCAACAATTTGTGACAAATCGATGCGGTCACGATATAAGAAGAAAATGACAATGGGCAGCGAGATCTAGTGATTCGAATGACATCTTGGCATCGAACAATAACTGATGGAGCTTGTTCAGGTGGAGATGATGGCGTGTGAGAGACTCTAGTGAGCGAAGATGACACCAGAAGAAAAAAAAGAAAGTGGAAAGGCGAGAAAAAGTAAAACGACCACGCTTGAAGAAGAAAATAAAATGGAGAGACGAGAAAGATAAAATGCAAAATGGAAGATATTTAGAAAATACTCAATAAAAAGTTGTAGAAGAGTTGATGGAGAGGCATCCAAGTGTGAGCAAGTCCCCTTCTCTCCCTGTGTCGGAGGAGGAAGAGAGGCGCGATCTAGTGTTTCTAAGGGAGAGAGTGTTTAGAGAGAGGATGGTTTAACTTTAGAGAGAGGGCGTGACTGTAAGTGGGAGCTTGGTCCATATCAAGACCAAGCTTCCACTTATCAGCGTCATTGACTAGCTAGGCCCAACAAAACATGCTAATGTACATTACCCCCTGAAACCTTGATTTGGCAAAGTTAGAACACAGAAGCTTTAACCTAGAAGCTTTTTCAAAATGTTCAAATCAAGCCTAGAAAAGTTCCAATATAAGAGAAATCAATAAATGAATATTGTACCCTTTTATCGTAGACTCAAAATAAAGTTAGTATGTCAAGAGAATAATAAGATCTTTAACACTAGACTTCTTGTGGATGATGGACAAATTTAAGTTTTTTTTTTTAAACAAGGGTAACCATGCCCGTCCCTAGGCCAGGCACCGGGAGACATCGAAGGAGTAATGTCACAGCTGAGTCTCGAACCTGAGACTTTGAGAGGAACATACCCTCAAAGTCCAAGTCTCCAACCACTGTGCCACTCCTTGAGGACTGATGGACAAATTTAAGTCAAAAATAGAAATACAACTCTTGAATCCATTATTTCCAAGCAAACCAAACCAAAACCCTTCTTCACAAAAAGCATCTTGAAATCTAACTTACATCCTCTTTGTAACCCTTTGGCTTGCGGGGATATCTCTATCTCCCCTATTTTGAATTATTTCTCTTCAATACTATTTTATTTTCCTCATTACGATAGTCTACAGTACCTTTCAAAAAAATATTTTTTCACAAGATACAAACTTCACATTGATTAATGAAAAGATGCAATAAATGTTCAAAGGAATTCATAAAAAGTAGTGAAGTAAAGCAAAGTATAGAAAAAGAACATCCAGAGCACTATTGAGAGACTGTAAATAAAAGAAACTCAAACCATACAAATATTGCTAGGAGAATATTGAATACAGAAATTAGAATGAGAGACCATTTTGAAGAATCCCTTAGAGGGGCGAAAACATCTAAGTTGGGAGGAAAATGGATCGTCAAAGATTTCGTGATCTCTTGGTTTACATTCTCTTAGGAAGCTAGATTGAGTTTGTGTTCGACTTATGTTATCTGTTGAATTATGTTAAATCACCAATCAACTCAAAAGCTTAACCTTATGGTATGAGGTAAATTTATCAACCAACACTCCTCATTTGTGGGCTTGAAAATTTGAGAATGTTCATCAAGTAGAAATCAATGTTAAATTAGGAATGAAACGACTCGGCAAGGGTTTAAACATATAACCTTCTGATCTGATACCATGTTGAATCATGTTAAATCAACAATCAACCCAAGAAGCTTAAGCTTATGGGATTGGGTCAATATAATTATATCAACCAACATTATCAATTCTGGCTGAGGTGCCTTTTAGTAATTTTTATTCAAGTTCTCTTGTACTTCCCCTAAAGAAAGGATGTAAGTTTGGTAACTAATAAAATATGAATGAGAAGTTTCTGTTTCTTGTTTTAAAAAAGTCCATCTGGCATACCTAATCTACCACGTAGGCGCTAACTCAAATGTTCAACCTGCAAATGCAAGATAAATGTAAACCTACCCGTATGTAATTGAGTACATCAGTTGTTGTCACTCTGGATCCTCCTTCTTGTTGTCTAAACATCCACTGATAAAGCTTTTCCTGAAAACATCAGGAGAAGTAACAAATGTTAATATAAAACAGAATACCATTTTTGTGAAAATATTGTACCCCACTAGCAAATTTAGAACTAAAGACATTGCAAATTGTCTGTTTTTTAAACAAAAAAACTAATTTTTAGCTGATAGATAAAAAGAAGCAAGATGCTCAAGGAAACAAACTTCCGGAAAGCAAACAAAACGAGGGAGATAAACATCCCTTACTTCCAAGAGACATTGCTCATAATAAAGCCATGCTAAAAAAACACTATCCACAATCGCTCAAGAAAAAAAGAAAAGAGAATAAGGAAAACTTAACAGCCACCATCAGTAAGGACACCAAACAATGCAACAGCTCTCTGAATACACCCAACTGTAAAAACAATAAACCCAAGAGCCTCAAGACGAAACTTTGAAGAGAGCACCTTGCTGCCCACAAACACAACAAACCAGCCCACCAATAAAAATGTGAAATCCATCACCTAGATCCAGTCCTCTTAGAAATAATAGGAACTGAAGTGCTTCCTGATTGGGCAAAACAAGATTTTGGCTGTTATTTTACATTAATACTTGCAACTAGCTAAGAGTGTAAATTTACTCCAATCTATCAGCTTAGGCTTTTGGATTGATTGGTAGTTTAACATAATTCAACATGGTATCAGAGCAAGAGATCATGAGTTCGAATCCCTGCCAAGTCGTTTCCTCCCCAATTAAATTTAAATTCCACTTGTAGGGCATTTCTCAAATTTCAAAGCCCACAAGTGCGGGGAAGTGTTGGTTAATATAATTAAATTTACTCCAATCCATCAGCTTAGGCTTTTGGATTGATTGGTGGTTTAACATAATTCAACAATTACAATTTATGATCAGCAACTATGGATGACCCACGAACTGATAAAGTACCTAGTCCACCTAACAAAGTTTGATATTTCAGGAATGCACCAAAGACTTGTGAGAAAGCTAGACTTCATATTTCATACTCAGTGGTGTTGTTAGCAATTTATGAAGAGTCCAAATTAACATCATCTTAGGATAGGTGATAGAGTTATGAAAAAGAATGTTCTCTCCTCTCTCATTCTCCCTCCTCCTTCTCTCTCTGCTCCACACTCTTCATCTTTCCAATGCCTCAACCGCCGCCCACCCATTTGTTTGATCATCATCAAAATGATCCTCTCTCCTACCTCCTTCAAGGTAGGTACGAAAACCTTCTCACTTCAGAATTATTTAGAATCTCAAACTAGGTTTACTAAGTCCTCATCCGAACAAAGTTACACTATCACCTTAGACAAGCAACTTTTGTGCTGGCTTCACTCTTGTTTCACAAGACTTTGTGACCTTCCTTTGAACCAAAAGTTCTTCAATGAAACCATACTTGAAGAAACTGTTGTTTGACAAACAGAAAAGGACATGGTGCCGAGATAGCAAGATTGGGACCAAGTGGTGGAGGGAAAGAAAGGGTGGCATGGGCTTATACTCTGCATAAATGACTTCAACCACACAAGTTCTTCGCTCACTACTGCCAACAACAAGGTTTCTTCCACAAAACTTACTGAATCTTCATCTGTTGCAGCTGGAATTTCATCCTACAAGGAGGATTTCAACAAGGAAAACAACAAAGCCTCTAAGGATCGTGGTTAGTCATTGAGCTCCCCTTTCACTCTTATCTTTCAACATATGTTATCATCCATAGAGAACGTTTCCATGCTCAATGACTGGACATTGAAATAGCTCTTCGGAAAGAGTATTTTTCTTTATCTTAGGTGAGACCCTTTTAACCGGACATAGCACACCTCGAGTGGAGATATCGACCATGCCAACATAATGGAAAATATAAAAGATCGGTACAAGATAGGAAGTTTTAGGGTTTTATTCAGACAACGGAACTCTTGAAAACATGTTGGCTAACCCAATGATTCCAAGTTATGAAGTAAGGCACGTGATCTTCCTTTTGATAAATGAAGCTTAACCATCCTAGGTTGGCATAGTGGTCAACGAGGGCATTGTGGATCTAAGAAATAATATGTTCAATCCATGTTAGCCACCTATCTAGGAATTAATTTCCTACGGACTCCATTGACAACCAAATGTTGTAGAGTGAGACAGTCTATCCCATGAGAATAGTCAAGTTGTGCGTACGCTAGCTTAGACACTAACAAATATAAAAAATAAATAAATGGAACTTAGAATTTTTCAAGATTATTGGTGATGTGTGGGGGTTACTTGATGATTGCAAAGAAGATACTCTTTTTTTTTTATATCTGTGACTGCCTGCGTCAACTTGCGCACAAATCGATTATCGTCACGAGACATATTGCTTGACCCTTCAACATTTAGATGTCAAGGATACTTGTAAGAAATTAATTCCTAGGTAGGTGGTTACAATGGATTGAGCCCATCACCTCTTAGTTCTCCAAGGCCCTATTGACCTATGAAGCACGGATACGGACACGGATACGACAGGACACGACGATACGTCAATTTCATAAAAACTAAGATACGGATACGTTTGAGATACGTCAATTTTTTTATATATAAAATTAACAT
>JBBMKA010000001.1:5109300-5127221 GCA_037833695.1 Sechiopsis laciniata
TAATTAAAATTCATAATTTTTTAATTATAAGTACATAATTGTTATTATTTACTTCAACCACATTTAAAAAAAAAAATATTTCAAACTCTCTTAACCTCAATCCCTAAACGAGTAGTTAACCACTTCATACTACTATTAATCACTTCATTCTCTTCCACTCCACTATACTCTTATATCCAAAAAACAAACACACCATAAAAACTATACTCGGTTGAACTAAATTTCGATTGAACAATGAAATAATGTTTTTTTTGGTTGGGGGTGACGGCTATGACTATTTATTCTGAAAGCCCTCGTATCGAATTGAATTGCACTTACGCCCTTGGACGGTATCCTTAACGGCATTATCCGTCTTTCTTCTCAACTACTTAAATTAGGGTTTGAATTCTTTGAAGTGTTTTCGAATTCATCCAGGTATATTCTATGTTCATTCTTCGCTATTATCTACTTTTTGTAATCCAAGTACCGATTTAATAATCTGAAGATTATGGGTTTATCGAGTGTTCAAACTTGGCTGTTTTGTCTATGTATCTTAAGATCAGTCAATTGTTTTTATCAAAAAAAAAAAAAAAAAAGAAAAAAGAAAAAAAATTGGTTATTCTTGTATTATTCTGTTAAGATTGATTTCGAATTCATCCATGCCAGCATATTTTGTTGTTTCTTCTTCTTTTTCCTTTTTGTAACTTTTATTTTTCTGTTGCCATATACGCTGCGATATTTGTATCAATAAGTTCAATGAATCCCTTTTGGCATTTACACAAGAAAACAAAATTAAGAACAAAATTTTATCAGTTGGGTTGTTCATAAGAAGTTTTTGAGAGATATTTGAAGCCCCAGCAAAGAGAATTTGGTTCATAAGAAGTTTAAGTAACTTAGTAATACTAAAAGCTGATGCTATGATGTTTCCCTTGTGATGTTTTCTCCTAGTTCCTCTAGTTGAAACAAATTTTCCACTTTTGTTAGTGGACTTCTTCTATGGAAATTCTTTTTGTTTTGGGAAAGTTTTTTACAATTAACCTCCTAAACTTTCAATTTGATCAATCACCTCCTCTAAAGTTGGATAAGTGTTGCAATTAACCCCATTTATTATATTTGATGGTAAAATTGTACAATGATTGTTTTTTTTATTTAACGAGTCATTTCTACTTATTTAGAAGTCTCATTTATTTGAGAGCAGTGATACCCTCTACGTAGGTTTTGTTGTCCCCCTCCCCTGACTTGTACTTAAAAATGAAAAAAAAGCCTCAATTTACGGCCACACACATGTGAAAATCCCTCAAATATAATAAATAGGGGTTAATTGCAACACTTATCTAACTTTAGGGGAGGCGATTGATCAAATTGAAAATTTAAGAGGTTGATTATTACTAACATCATAGTTCACAGGTGGTTTGTGCTGTTTTCATTTTTTTTAAATGATATTACTTCTTGCATGTCATTTTCAATTAACAAAGACCTTTGTTCTTGATAGGTTTGGGCTTCCCTGGGGGTGGAGATGAAAGTAAAAATTTTGCGTATCCATTGCAAATCTGTTTTTCTGTCCATTCTCTAAATATCTGCTGCTAGATTGATTGACCCTGTTTTACCTTATCCTTTTTCATAATTGAAAGGTAGCTAAATTTCTTTCCATTGGGCGTTTGGTTTTTGTGTCTCTTGATGTCAGAGGCAAAATGTGTGATTCTGTTTTCTTAAAATTGGTTAATCCATATGTTTTCATAACTAATCCATATATTTTCAAGCTTAAAGATCAAGTATGAATGTTGAACGTGGATATGAGTAACTCCTTGTCCTTAATGTTAATATTAATCCTTGGGCTTGGTGATAAAGCGCCTATATTTTATAGAAACTAGAAAGGAGAAAAGGTTCCACTGGAAAGGTTTATAAAACAAGGCCTTCTAGTTCATTCAAACTAATGGTTGTAACAATGTTGGGATTGGTCATATCAATATTCATATTAATCATCTTGATTTTTCCAAGTCCGTTTTAGTTTTTGGTGATTATTGTAAAGATGGGCTTCACAAGATCTGGCATCACTGAGAATGGAAATCTCTAGCATAATGTAATTATTTGAAAATGGTGTTGTTGGTAAGATATCGTAAGATATCTAGTTTAAGCATGGTAAGATGTCTAGTATAACTATTTAAGCAGAACTACCTCTATCTGGAATCAATATCAACCACAATGAAATTGTTCGCTAAGCTGGATTCCTTGTCTGCCCAATTGAAAGCCTCCCTGTTGATTTTACTATCTTGGAATGCCCCTTAGAGATAATTCATATTCCTTCTCTTTTTGGAATACAATATGATGATTGAATAGGTGGAGCTAGCATTTCTTGTGACTTACTTATCTAGCCTCCCCGCTTCTTTCATTTCCACCTTAAAGTTGTCAAGCAAAGTTGCTACTACGATTGTTAGGTTTCAGAGAGAGAGAGAGAGAGGAATGAAACAACTCCTCAAAGCCTTTATTGATTACTATGCCAAGCAATACAATTCATTCAAGACTCTTTTCATAGCTTTTAAAAGCTATTACACAGTAGTTATTTATAGCCTATTCTATTGTCCTGATGTCAACATAACTGAAGTAGTTATGTAACTGCCCAAACTGACTTCTAATGGCTCCATCTAACTACTGTTTGCTGTGCCGTTGATAGACCCGAGTGATAGGAGGTATATCAACGATTGACTGAAGGATGAATGATTTCCTTTGCTTTAGAAAGATTTCAATCATGGCAGTGACTTTATTTCTTGGAATGTGATTTCTAATTACAAAACTGGTGGTGTGCTTGGCCTTGCCAACCTCAAAGATTTGTATATAGCCCTTATCACTAAATGGGTTAGATGATAACCCATGAAAAGAGAGTTCATTATCTATATTTATATATTTCCTATCATTACCAGTAAATGTGGACATGACTTTCATCCATGGTTCACATTTTCGTGGCAAACGTCGAAGAAATAGCCCATGGGAGTTCGTGGTTAAATGGAAGACAGGTTTCTTTGGTTTCAAGATTGGCAGTGGCCATAGTATTTGCTTTCTACTAAGGAATGATACTCTTTCCTTCTATTTGCCTGATTTCAAGGTAAAGATTCGGAAGTTTGCAATCATATCTTTCTACTTTGTCAAACTACTCAGGTCTAGGAGTCTTGGGCTTTTTGCTTCCCGCAGTTCAACTTGAGTTGGTATCATCCACGTTCCCCAACTCATGCTCCATTGGAACAGCCACTTTTGGCCACCTCTTCTAAAGCAATGGGAAGATTTTCTTGGAAATGTTTAGCCTAAAATGTGTTTCATTGGAAACTTGGCTAGGAAAAAGCCACAAAATGTTTCGGGGAAAAATTTTCAACTTTAATTTGGCAGATTAGTCACTTTAAAGCTTTTACTTTGTCCTCCTCTATTACTCTCTTTTACAATTTTAGGTATCTTTTCATTATTGCCTTTGAGAGATTTTCTGTACACTCTTTGACCTATATGGCCGTTACACAATATTTCATCTGCATCAACACATTAGAAATGGTATACTGTAATCAACTGTGTATGCAACTAGATTTTTGGATTTTCCTTGACTCAGACGCCCTGCAAACATATTTTTGGGGTCCAAACAGAGTACGTACTGATTTTTCTTTTCTTATATTTCCTTCTCTCGAGTATAATCAAATTAACCATTTACTAATCCTAGGATAATTTCACTCTTTCATAAAATATAGGTGGCATGCTGTTGCATCATGGACATGGAATGCTCAAGATGAAACATGTGGAATTTGTAGGATGGCTTTTGATGGTTGTTGCCCTGATTGCAAACTCCCTGGGGATGATTGCCCATTGAGTGAGTCAACTACCTTTTTCTTATCCTCATAGTTTTCTCCTGCCTCATTGCAACTCACAGTTTAGCACACAGATGATTTGCAATACTTAAAATCATGCGTTTTTATACATATCTCACAATCACATAACAAGTGAGCTCGAAATACCATCGTATTCGTCCTCTAATTAACTCGAAAACATAGGTTGTGCCGTGTTTTAGTAGATTCCTTTTTTAAAAAAAAAAAAAAAAATCGGAAAATCAAAGCTTTGCTCCATCATACCCGGGGTAACCACGCCTGTACCTAGGCCAGGCACCAAGAGACATCGAAGGAATGAAGACACGGGAGATGTCTACAAATTAATGTCACAGGTGAGTCTCGAATCAGAGACCTTGAAGGGACCATATCTTCCAAGTCGAAGCCTTCGACTACCGCACCACCCCTTAGGGACAATAGATTTCTTTATTTGGATTAGTTATCTCAGTTTCTTTTTCTTTGAACTAGATAGCAATGACCTCTTATTCAAATTTTCCTTAAATGCAGTTTGGGGTGCTTGCAACCATGCTTTCCATCTTCATTGCATCTTAAAATGGGTGAATTCACAAACTTCTCAAGCTCATTGCCCCATGTGCCGCAGAGAATGGCAATTCAAGGGGTGAGAGCATAATTGTATTAAGTTTATTTACGCTACACTTTTTCTGTGCATAGTTTTGATTGAGAATTGAAGCAGAGTGTGTGTTTTCTGGTGCGCTTGAATTTTGAAACACTTATATTTGGACCCAAGGATGAAAATATTGATGTCTAGACTTCAAATTTATGATAATATATAAATATTGATATATATTTCTGTAAATATAAAATCTTAAAAATAGTTTATGGCTATTTTCCTGGTTTCTTCACAACATTTTTGTTTTAATTGACTTGCTTTTATTTTATTTATTTTTTCTTGTTTTCACTTCGTTTGGAGTTTGTATCTTGACCATGTGTTCCTTTTCACCATTTTAATAAAAAGTTTCGTATCTTGTTTAAAAAAAATAGAAAAATGTAAAAGTTATTAAGTTATAGATCTTGTTATTAGTATTTATATTTATAATGGAGTTAATAGATGATATCTTTTTATGTTTTTTGGATATATTTATAATGTTTTTCATTCTTGGTCGAACCTTACTATATGAAATGTGCAGGGTTGAAGATTCATCCCACCAGGATTAGATGATATGTGAAATAACCATTAAGCTCTTTCACGGGTTTCAAACTTTACACCTTCAAGAGAGCATACTTTGGAGAATGTAAGCCTTTACCAACGAGGCCGCCCTTTTGAGGACAATTTTTTTTTTGAAGTTTTGGTAGCTGGATTTGATAAATTTCGTAATGGGGGCGTGTGTTTCTTTGTTAAAAAAAAAAAAAAAGAAAAACGAAACAATTATCTAAAATTCTGTTTGATAAACATTTGGTTTTTTGTTTTATGTTTTTGCAATGTAAGTTTTTTTTCTTCATATTTTCTACAATGTGATCCATCTCTTCTACAATGTATTTAACTTTTCTTAAGAAAGTGCGTGAATGCTAACCAAATTTTAAAAACAAAATAAATTTTGGAAGTTACTGTTTTTGTTTCTAAATTTTGGTTTAGTTTCTACAAATATAAATAAGATGTAGATATTTATATAGAAAAAATATATGGTATAGTAGATGTTGTAGGTTTAAATTTTTATAATAAAAAGTAAAAAATAAAATTATTATCAAACGGAACGTAAAAAATTTGGATGGGCTGAATCCCTTCTTCTGGTCTCTTGAAAGAAGGTCGGGTATTTACACTACCTACCATGTCTGCATTTTCTTGTTTTGCTTATTCTAACACTAAGTTTGACATCTTCTCAACGTAGTTGGTTTGGTTGAGTAAATGTCCAAAGAAAATTGCAATACTCCCTGGTTGATTTCTTTTAGAAGGATAAATACCATGATGCTAGTTATCTTTGTCGGAGTGTTGACTTTGTGCAAGGGATGGGGAAGACATCAATTACCTGTTTTTTTTTTCATTGTTCAATTATTCATAGAGGTGTACGTGGTCTAGGTTGGATTGGATTAGAAGAATATTTTAGACTAATCTATGGACTTAAACAGTCACCTAGATGTTGATACCAAAGGATTGACACCTTCGTTAAAAACATTAGTTTCAAATAAATACCTTTGACAATTATATCTACACTAACGGCGTATTTTGATGAAGTATATCTCGTGGTAAAAAATAATCCAACACTTACTAATGGTTTTTTTTTTTTTTTTTTTTTTAAGAAACATTTCATTAATCACCTAGATGTGGTCCAGGTTGGATTGGATTAGAAGAATATTTTAGACTAATCTATGGACTTAAACAATCACTTAGATGTTGATACCAAAAAACATTAGTTTCAAAGAAGTACCTTTGACAATTATATCTACACTAACGGCGTATTTTGATAAAGTATATCTCTTGGTAAAAAATAATCCAACACTACTAATGGTTTTTTTATTTTTTTAAATTTTTTTTTTAAGAAACATTTCATTAATCAACAAACCAAACGTGTATAATCTATCTCCAAAGTGGAGTCAATGATAGGAGGAAGAATCCTCCTCCAAAAATGAGGTCTAATCTCTCTAGATAGAGTAGGGGCTTTCCAACAAAAATAAGCAAGAGAGCATTGTTTGGCTACACATCAGCAACAATATTGCATAGAGAGACTCTCATAATGCCTATGTGTATTTAAAATTCCAAGAAAACATAAAAATCATGTGTGCAATGTGTACAAAGTCAAACCCTTACAAATGTGTATTTAAAATTGAAAGAAAACACAAAAAAAATATGCAAAGTGTACAAATCTAAGCTGCCATTGTTAAGTATTTTAATGAATTTCTCAAGAATCAGCTCAAGAGTTAAATTTCACTTAAAAGTGTAGAGTGGCCTATTTGAGACAATGAACAGATATCTACTCAATAGTATTTCTTTATTTACTTCTCATTTAAACATAAAAATCCGAAGAATTGCACATAATTAGTAAATTGGATCTTGGTTATTCCATTTAAGATCATAAATTCTAAATCATTTTAGTACACTAGCACACATGAACCAATTAGTTCGAGCACCCATACTAAATACATACTATATCTATTGCAATCAAATTTATTTTGATATCAATACCATTTCCCCTCCATTAATACTTTCAATCAAGTAATTAATAGGGACAAAAATAATACAAACATGGCTTAATTCTCATTGAAATTATCAAGAATAATTTATTCAACCTATTGAAGGATGTACTAAAAGAGAGAGCTGGCATTTAGCAGGTAAAAAAAAAAGAAAAAGAAAAAAAGAACATTCATAAACTTCATATTGGCTATTTACATTTACCCAAATCATCATTAGTTGTGAACCAAATGGTTAGTGAATTTTGATTTTGAAATGTGTCAATAAGGCAATGCAAGCTTCATATTGGCTCATCAAACCTGCTCCTGCTCCTTCTCCTTCATTTGTCCTCTTTGGCTTCTCTTTTGTTCTATTTGATGCGCTTCAAAGCCATATATGCCAATAACCTATAACCCACAAACATAAATAACAAAGCTCCAATGCTCAATGAAGGGCTTATTTGCCCTCCCACATCTTCTTCCACAAATTTGCAACTTGCATGCTTGATTCCATGGCGGGAGCAACCGAGTATCGACCATATCTTCTCTCCGTTACCGTATTGCACGTTGATGAAGAGTCGGTAACTGTAATACGTCGTGGAAATGTACTTGATCCACGCCATGCAGGTTGGTACTTTGTGCACGTAAAACCCTCCCGTTAAGACGAATGCCAACATTGTCACGGTTACTATGGTGGAAGCTTGTTTTGCGTCCATGATCGCTGCACCCAAAGCGAGACCGAGCCCTTGCGATACGAGCACATAACCGAGGAGGACCAACAATGTCAAGATAAAAGAAATGAGCTCTGGTTTTAGATCGGCCATCCAATATGTTACCGTGAGGAAAATTGTTGGGAGGATGAGCTCCATGGGAAGGTCACCAATGACTCGAGCCATGAAATACGATGAGAGCGTGTACATACCAGAAGATCGTTCCTTAAGGAAGATCGCTCGCTCTTGAGGAAATGCAAAGACTGCATTAAACGAAGGAAAAACTCCCCAAAAGATGGAGATGAAGAAAAGGAGGCCAAGACGATCTTGAACATCACGAAAATCGGAGTGCCACCACATCAATCCTGCCAGCATCGCTGCCGTGATAACTTGGAAGACCCTTAGGGCATTGAAAGTTTCGTGTTTTCGTTCTTTGAGATTTCTCTGGAGCAAGATACTCAATTGGTAGCACCACGAGACAATACTAGTTTTGAAGGTATTCGTCGACTTTTGTTCCCTTGACATCGTTTTGAGCGACATTGTTTCCTTTGTTGAAGTTTCCAAACAAGCTGCTCTTACCCTTGGAGCCAAAAGAGTGTTATAAGAAGTAATTAGGGTTTGCTTCATGTTGGGTTTGTCCACTTCACTTGTACTATCAACTTGGTACACACCTGCACAAGAAAAAGTTCAAATTCAAGTTCTAAATTTTACATCGCACCAAAACTAGACTCAATTATTTTCACTATTCACAAGTGAATATAGTATTATTTCCACTGTTTACAAATTCACTATTCAATGAAAATTTATGGAAATGTTTTTCAACACTACTCCCAAATAGAAATTAAACATTCTTAACCATTGAAATTAAAGTTGTAGTAACAAATATTCTTTCTTATCCAATGCATTTTGCTTTAAACTCTCCATACTTTTTAGATAAATTAGCAACAAAGAAAAGAAAGAACTTTTTAAAACATCATAATTTTTTTTGAACATTAATAGGCTTTGTTATTAAGTAACATCACGTGGCTTTAAAAATCATAATAAGAATGGACAAAATCACATTATGAGTAATAAATAATATATTTGTATAAAAAGGGTATAAATAAAAGAAAACCAGTGTCCCAATACTGATTTGAAAAACCCAAAACTTCTAAAAAAAAAAAATAATAAAATAAAAAATAATAATAATAAAAAATAAATAGTGAACTAATTAGGTAAGTGCGGTTGGATAAGAGTATCTTGTTGGAATGTTTCAATTGGTGGTTCAAACAATTTAAAACAAAAAGCAAAGTCTTCAAAGACTTTTAAAAACTAAAAGCTATTTAGAGAACCTTTGAAATGCATGCACGTGTAGATTCTAAAAGTGGATGTTTCCCATCATAGAACTATTTTAATATTTTTTCCCATGAAAAAAAAAGCATGATAAAAAATTCACCATCTTAAAAAAAGTATTAATATTAAATAAAACACATTAAAAAAAAAAACATTTAAGACAAAAGAACAGCCAAAAAAATTGAAAAAAAAAAGTGGCCATTGTTGGTGGCAAGGGCAAGAGTTCCACTAGCTGTTGGTGCCTTCCACCAACCAATTTGGGCGGCCCACGGCTTCTAATTAACACTCCAAAATGCTATCATTATGCCCTAGCATTATATTCCAAATGGGACTGCAAAATCTCAACCCTACACGTGTAGGGTCTAATTTCACATCTTATGTTCTAGGTTAGATGTGTGAGGGGGATAGGATAAGACAAAGAGAGAAACCAAATCAAAATTGTTTTATGCCTGATCGATTCATAATTGAGGAGACCACAAGTATCCTTATCTAGAGTACTCTCTACTGTTCTCAAATAAGATAAGAGTCAAATACCATTTTCAAGATTGAATATGTGTTCATGAAGTTGGACTGGAATACAGCCCCAACCGTTTCAGTATTCATAATTGAGATTATTGGATTCTTTTTAAGACAAACATTGTATCGATCGATTATGAAAGGTCAAGTCGACAACAAATGTAAGTTTATCCAATCGGGTGACTTTTTTGGAGAGAGAAATTTGGGGAGGGAAAGGTGGGGAGAAAGGTTGGTGGATGTGAGCGAGATAGATCATCAATTATTTAGAGTGTTAATTTTAGTTGAAATTATTAAACTCGCAATCTAACAATTATGAAAAGTTTACCAAGAAAAATGATCAAAGAAAAAAGAGGGAAACATAAAATAAGCTCTTGTTATCACTTTATTTTTTGTTTCACTAAAAAAAAATCCATCCATAGTTCCATATATACTTATCTTGATCTAACAAATGTGAGAATACAATGTCATTTTGATACTTTAAGTCATCTTAAGAGAGATGTTTTATATATATAAGAATTTAATATCACATAGTACCAAGAGGGACTATTCTCAAACTTTTGACTAAAGTATGTCTAATTATGAATTTCAACCTAAGGAGAAGTAGGGACTACACCCTTTATTTTTTTTGTTTAAGATAATTGTTCAATTATTTGAGAAAAAAGAAAGGTAGTGAAAAAAAGAATAAGGATTTAAACAAGAAAAAAAAAGAAGATATTGGCTTATAAATGAAAGATTTGAAATGGGGCTCACTCAGCTGCTGATTGTGAGGCTAAAAGAAATTGGTTGAATCATTTTCCTTGTCTAAAAAAAAACTTTTCCTAGAGATTGCCACTTGCACTATTATTACTTTTAATTAGTTAGTATTTTATTTTATGATTTTTTTGTTCCACATAAAATAGCCAGCCCTACCCCCTTAATAATTAAGAAACCCCATCAAATGTTATTTGTTGATTTATCAATATTAATATCACTAAAGTTTCACCCTTAAATTATTCTTACCTCATCCATTGTTAGTTCAAAATTTAATATCCAACAAGAACAATTGTTCAACCCTTGCAAATTTGTCCCATGTTTAAGAAGTCTTAGATTCGAATTATCCATAAGTTCATATATATATAATAATAAAATTTCCTCTTAATTAATTTTCCCATTTCATATATTTTCTATACCTAAAAAAGAGTTAGATCCTAAATAGAAAATTCTTATATGATACCAATATACATCTATCATGATTCATCACTGACCTCAACATAACTCAAACAATAAGATATTTAATTGTTCTATCCATAATTAAAAAGGACAAAAGATCTAATTTTTCAAAAGGGAGGAAAATTTTAATCACTAATTAACTAAGAGGGTGATGCATTATGCACTTAAAATTGCCAAGTAAAAATCTCTCAAAATCTCCCCCACCCCACTACATTAATCCTTGCACTTTATAATCAAGGTGTTCCAAATTTGATGATATATTGAAACTCAAAAAGCATATACTATATACAAAAATATATTTCTCCAACACATTAATATTTTACCACAAAGTTTTGTACCCTCTCACCTATGATTATTCCTTGAAACAATAAGAAATAGAAAAAAGAAACTCAAGTCAAATAAACCTTTATTTCTGTCTAGAGACATCTATAGGGCTTTAGACATGGGGTATATTGCCCATGCATACTCCACAAAATAAAAGAGTTTGAGATTAATGTTTATTAAAAAAAAAAAAAAGTGGGGAGGAAAAAGTAGAGGTTTTTGTTCAATAGAAAAAAGCTGAAGAAAGTGAGATTTGATTTATGTTAAAGAATTTTTCTTTTTTTGTTAGTAAAAAGAAATATTTGTTTGAGAAAAAGCAAAAGGCTCTAAAAAAGACTAAGGGCATGTTCAATTATTTAATCAATTACCTTGTAATTAAGGTATCTAATTTAGGACCCACTCTCACCCAAAAAATAAAAACCATTAATCCCTTCAATATTTTGAAAAAATTTCCACCAAGTGGTTGAAGTGACTTATATTTAGTCATCCTTAAAAGGATATATATTATGTATTATATCATTTCTATTTTTAAAATCATAGCTATGCCGTATATCATTTAAAAATACATTAGACATAAATTTCAAATTTTCAATTTTTCATTTTATGGGATATTTCAAACCTCTAATCTTAGATTCTAAATCGTATTTAATGTCACCGAAACTCTTCTTCCTCAATCATATAATTTAACTATATTAAATGTTTAAAATATAGCATATATTGTAGCGTATGTAATTAAAAACTGATACTTAGAAAGTTATAGGAAATTGATTGAGTCAAATAAAAAATAATAATTTTCAGAACATTTTGGGGACTCTCTTAACAGCTAGCATTTTAATGAGGTGGGCCAATCTCCTATTTTATGGTCATTTCTGGCTTCTGATATTTATGAGAACAGATAATAAATCCATTTATGTTCTTTCACAACTTGCTTTTTAATTTTTAAAAAAAAAGACATAAAACCAAGAAGTCAAAACAAATGTACTGAATTGTTGTCGATATTTCATCAAATCGAGTTGTCGGTCTCAAAATTAATATAAAGTTTGACAAACTCATTTTTTTAACAGATCTAAAACTTAAGTTAAATTTCTAATTATAGGTTAAAAACTTACAACACTCATTGACCCTACTATTCTTTTAATTTTTTTGGAATAATTTTTTTTTCTTAAATGGGTATATGTGAAAATTGAATTCATAGAGAGGGAAAAACATAAAAGGATGGTTTTTTTTTTTTAAGAACCCCTAGAAATTTCCCATGGATAGTGGATGTTTGCCATAAAGGCAATAAAAACAAACACAATATCCACTAATTTACTCACAAATAATGGAAATGAAATTTAGAAAAGGAGGAAAAAGACAAATAAAAACAAAAGCAATAAGAATACGTGATGATATTTCTCAAAAAAAAAAAAAAAAGAATGGGTGGATGAAAGCCAAATGAACAGAAATTCTAATCATATTGGTAACTGTTAGAGTTTTAATTGTTATCGAATTAAAAAAAAAAAAAAGTGAATGCAGAAAACAAGACAGAATACTTTTTTTTGACCCAAAAAACACAACAAAATAAAGAGAATTTTTGAAAAATATAAAATATTAAGCCTAAAAAAGTTACCACCTCCACCGCCATTGGAACCATTCTATAGTACTAAAATAAAGTGTGTATATATATCAGAAAGAAAAAAAAAAATTATTTAGTAAAATTTAGTCAAAACCCACAAATACATTAATTATTCCTCATCACTTCACTTCAATACCGAATGTTTTGTTTTCCCTTCTTTATATTTTTTAAAAAAAAATTATTTATTAACCAAACTATCATGACATTTAAATAATCCTTACTAAAAATAAATAAACCAGGGTTTGAAGTTTAAAATTATAGATTATAGCAATTCAATTCTATCCTTAATTATAAATTATTACTATAAGAACATAGTTCTATGATATAAGATATAAATTCAAAAAAAAAAAAAAATCTATCTTAAATTATTATACACTGCTAAATCTTTCTAGTTTTACTAATAAAAAAAAATTATCATAAATTATTATAATATAAGTAGATTCACCACCATCGACACACATGGTAGCGTCTTGCCTTAGAAATTTGGGACCAAATTTAAATTAAAAAACATGAATTCACCACGAAATTATTTTAGTTTCCAATTGAAATAATTAAAAATATTAATGAACACTGTAAATATTAATATTATATACTATAAGTTCTAAATCCAAAGTTAACTAATCATTTAGAAGTTTTTTTTTTCACCTTTTAATGTGAGATCTAGAAGACTAATTTAATTCATTTAAATAATCAAATATAATATTTAAATGAGGAAAAAAAAACATTCATTAATTTCAAAAGTAGAAACGGTTGAATAAAGGTAAGTTTTAACGTACCGTTGGCAAGATCTAGGAGAAAATCAGCAGGATTCATGGGAAAAGATGGTGAGAAACCAATGGACTCAAAATAGCTCATTGCTTCACTTCCTTTCCCATAATACAAACACCTTCCTTCCGAAAGCACAAGCACATAGTCGAAACTTTGGAACACCCGGCTCGAGGGCTGGTGAATCGATGTAACTATGCTCTTCCCCTTTTGAGCCAGCCCCGCCATCGTGCTCACCAGCCGATGTGCTGCGGTTGAGTCCAGCCCCGACGTCGGTTCGTCCAAGATCAATAGGCTTGGATCAATGAGCATCTCGTGAGCTATGCTCACCCTCTTTCTTTCTCCACCGGATACGCCCCGGATGAAGGCGTTGCCTATGATTGTGTTCTCGCATTTTGTCAACCCGAGCTCGGTGATCACCGACTCGGCGACTGCAATTTTTTCTTGCTTTGTTAGGGTTCGAGGTAGTCGTAGGAGGGAGCAGAATATGAGCGTCTCTCGCACTGTTAAGTGTGGGTAGAGAACGTCGTCTTGTGTTACGAACCCGGTTCGGCGGAGAATGGATTTCGTCAGTTTTCGATCATTGGCTAACACCGACCCTGTTAGGCCGTTACCCTGGTATTCACTCAAGAGGTTAATCAATTATTCACTCATTAGATTATTTTATTTTATTTTAAATTAGTTTAAAATATTATTTTAATTTTTGTTTTTTATTTGGAATTTATTCTATTTTGATTCTACTTCTTTTTAAATATTTTATTTTAGTCTAATATAAAATAATAATTTTAACACAAGAATAATATATTTCTAAAATTTTAAATATTTATTTCAATAATATTCATTTTTAATAGTTTATTTTTATACTTATTTTCTTTTAAAATTTAAAATTAATCTAATCATCATTTTAATCAATTAAAGACGGAAAGTCAGGCTTGCCTGTAATCTTCCAGCAAGAGCATTGAGAAGAGTTGATTTGCCACTGCCGGAGGGACCGAGAATAGCCAAAATCTCTCCTGGCGACACCATTCCTGTAATCCCATTAAGAATATTCCGTTCTTGAACCGCCCCCACCCCATCCGATCCACACTTCAAAATTCTTCCTAATCCATTTCCATTCTTGTCCCCTATCTTCACTTGATATCTCACATCTACAAACTATAACCACAATATTGAATCATATTAAATCATCGATCTAACTCGAAACTTAAAAGTTAATCAATTGACACAACTTTTTATGTACTCTCTTGTAGTATTAATGTATTTATATGATATCAAGAGGTTATGAATTCGAATCCTAAAAGAAATTCTCTCTTTTTTTAGGAAGAAAAACAATAATTCGATCAACATAAATATATTTTTATAACTACTAGATTTTGGGTTGAAATCCTCCAATCCCAACTATTATTATTATTTTTATTTGTTGACTGAGAGTAGGAGCTTCACTCCAATATATTCAAAGGCAGCACTGATCCATTCTTAAATTGTAACATCAGAATACATATATTAGAGAAACAAAGACACAGTTGACAGGTGTCAACAAATTAATGTTACAAACGAGTCTCGAACTCGAGACCTCAAAAGAAGTATACCCTCGAAGTCCAACATACACAAAATTTTCTATTCTGATATCACGTTCTTTCATTTTATTAGTAGTAAGACGTACACAAAATCTCCTACTCTGATATCATATTAGATAGAAAAAAAAGAAAAAAGCATACCTTGAGAGTGAGAGAAAGAGAAGGAGGAGAAGAGGTCAAAGAAGGAAGGTGAAGATTATTAGAGGCATCTTTAGTATGAACAAAGGGAGGCATTTTAGGACACAAAATGAAACCAAGCTATAGTTTTGAAATAGGTAGAGAGCTAGAGAGAAAAGAACACACACAAATGGCAAAAATGAAGGCTAGAAAAAAAGGAAGAAAAGGAGTATGTAGGGAAGGGAGGAAAGGGAGTAAAGAAGAGAGGGTATTTAAGGGAAAGAAAGTGAGCATCAAAGTGCATTACACGTCAAAATAAAAGAGGCAATAGAGAGTGGAAAGGAATGGCGTGGCAGCTCTATAAGGCTAACACACACACACACACACACAAAAAAAACTTTTTTTTTTTTTTTTTATATAAATTTTAAAATTTTAATTTTATTTATTTTTTGCAGCTTGATAGCACTAACTCTCTTGCAATAGTTTCCTTTTCTTTTCTTTTGTTTGTGGATGTCATTATTTTTGGTGATTCTTTCCAACTTTGGCTTTTCTTATGACAGAGAGACAACTTTGCCTTTTCATACATGGATGGAAGATGCCTATTTTTTAGGCTTGGGAAAGACCCTCTTGGAACTAGAAAGAGAGAGATTAATCACAAATTTCTTTCCAATAATTACTATTTAGGGAGAGTTTGGATTAAATGAAATAGAATAATAATAGAATAATAGGAACTAATAGTTAATTTGAAGAATAATTATCGGTGTTTTTTAGATTATATGAAGTTTCATCTTAAAATCATTTGACAATAAGAAAAATAACTCATATATCATTTAAAGATGTTGAAGAATACGGGCAAAGTGAGTATGTTCAATATAACCCCTCAAGATGATGCCATATTGGAAAGACCATCTTTAGATTCGATCCAAAAGTTTTAACTTAAATACTCGCTTTGGTTTACTTACTTGGGTTGGATCTGAATTTTTGAGATTAAATACCTGCTTGAGCTTATGTCCAGTAGGGTGGGATCCAAATCACCCACTGAGATTTTATCTGCTTGGGTCGAATAGGAAATTGTGGGACCAATAACTCGCATAGACCTATGATATACTATATTAAATAACATTATATTCCACCTCAAAACTAATTGGTGGTACAAAGAAGTTTATATATTATTTAAAAAAGTTGAAGAATTCTCATTTTTTCATGTAAGATTAAGTAAGTATATCCAGCTGTGTTTAAGGAGAAATGTATGAAATGATTATAACATTACCTATATATGAGGTGCATTTAATAATTATGAAAATATTGCTTATATGAAGGAGAAATTAATGAATAATAATTATAAGAGAGAAAAGTAATGATTACGCGAGAATGAATAATGCTTAAGAAGAGATATATCGATGATCCAAACGTAGTTAAGAAAATTATTACTCATCTCCGAGATTTGTTACTCTTGCCCTAAACATATCCTTAGTTTGTGAATTGAAAGCTCTATGCTTTTTCTTATTCACATCTGTGGGGATAAATTAAGTTTCAAGTCGAACTATTTGGTTAAGCTGATAAATATGTTCTGATATTAATGAGATATAAATATATACTACGCTTCGTAATTTTTTTTCTTTCATACATTTAATAGTGTAAAAGTCATTAATCACATTCTTCTAGGGAGACATAAGAACAAAATAATAATAATAATAATAATGAGACACTAGCCACCACACATTATATAGATATTTCTGAATTACTATTTGCTTCATCTGGATTGAATTATGCATAACTGGAAAATTATAGAAATTTTTTGTAGGATAGCAAATTCTAGCTATTTTAATTTCAGCAATAATTTTGTTAGAATATTTTATAAATAGAATCAATTTTACTTCATTATTTTCAATGGGTTAAATTTAATTGAAGTAATCAAATTTTACTTGATTGAAATCATTAATTTGCAGATTTTGATTAAAAAATTATTTAATTAGATTAATTAGTATTTGTTATGTTTTTTTTTTTTATTATTATTATTATTTTATTATTCATCAAAAATCTTCAAAACTATATACTATTATACGCATTAAATATAGACATAAAATATTTTTTTTTCTTCTCTAATTTCTATTATTTTTGGAGGATTTCTAATTTCTATTTAATACACCAAACAATGTAAACTTAATGATTTTAGTATTTTTCAATATCTTTTTTAGGGGCGAGGATAAAAAGAAGAGAAATGAATAAAAATATAGTATTTCGATGACATCACGTAAAATGTACTAACCTTTCACGAGTTAGAATTCAAATATTGTTAAATTTAAAATAAAAAAATGAAAAGGGAAGAGTGAGAGAAGAAAATAACGAGACACCAACATCTCAATATATAGATATCTCTTAATTATTATTTTTTTTTGGAAAATAGTTATATATATATATATATATAATTTAATTCAACAATTATAGGTTAAGCATTTGAGTTCCTCAACTTCTTAATTTCGAAAATTATAATATTTTGAATAGTTAAGTGTTTTTTTTTTTTGAAACTTTGAATATTTAAGTGTTATCCTCATGGTGAAAACTATCATTAAATTTATCATTTGAGTTCCTTAAAATTATAATATTATAGTATTTGGATAATTATGTTTATACAAATTGGATATGAATTACAAAAACATATTTAATTTCTCCTTCCTATCTTTAAATTTATATGACATATTGTTGAGTCTTTTCTCATACTTTTTGAGACAAGGACAGAGTGAGGGAGAGGGCATTGATTCACCAGACGACAGGGGGAACTTGCTTGAATTCAGTATAT
>JBBMKA010000001.1:5127321-5147404 GCA_037833695.1 Sechiopsis laciniata
TTTTCCACTTTCTAGAACATTCTCTACATGTCTACAAAATTCTAAAATTCTAAATACTTATACAATTTTCTAAGAAACTTCTAGATTATGGATTCTACTCTAAATGGACTAATTAATATTCTTGATAATTTGGGCTTTCATAATTATTGGGCTATACTCCATTGGGCTAGTGATGAACTTTTAACATTGAGATGGTATTCATGCAACTTCAATCTCAAATTTTCAACTTATGCAAAGAGGGGTGCTAAAAATTTACAACTTAAGTCTCAAAATCGTCATTCTATTTTATTAATTGATTGTTATACAACTTCAATTGCCATAGTGAAAATGACAAATATGAAATTCTTGGAAAAGAGGTACCCGAGTCGATTTAACCCAAGAATATTGAATTGAGTTTGATTGAATTGTTTCTTTAATTAAATTGAAGTGAGTTGGAAAAGTTACCAACTCAAATTTTTGGATTTATTCAAAAAAAATCTTCAATTCAACTCAACCCATGTGTACCTCTAACTCGATGTCATATCCCAAAACTTTTGTATTTTTTTGTATATAAAAATGTATCTTACTCATACTTTAATACTATTTTATCCAGAGATTTGTAGGGATGGGATTGAGAAATAGTTTCTCTGTCTTCTTGTCCCTCAACTAACTAATCGCAAAACATTAAGTTGTTTAAGACATATCTCAACAGGCTTGTTACTGACTAATTCTCGTGGCTTCCAAACCCCCCGGCCACGAAAATGAACATCTTTTTTTGGTTCCTAATTTTGAAATTTATTATTGTTTTGTATATAAAAACACCCTTTCAAATCTTGAAATTCAATTTGGAACGCCAAATCTAATGTTCTCATCTGCCCTTGAGCCCACCATATTACATATATGTGAAGCCACTTCAACTTTTTAACGTAGGACCCTCTAACATTATATCACAGTAAAAATATATCACGTGTGGAATAAAACGTTGGTTTTTTATGTCATATCTCCCTATAAAACCATATGGGTTGAGATGCTTCAATGGCATCCAAAACCTAGTAAATCAAAGATGAAAATATTGTTAGTAATTCTCACCATCTTGTTTCTTGGAGCTTCAACTGTTAAAGGCAATGTAAGCTTCAGTTTATCTGGAGGAACATCTTCCTATGAGAAGTTCATCTCAGATCTGAGGAGGGCTCTTCCATCCAATAAACAAGTGTACAAGATACCTCTATTACTTCCCTCCGCTTCCGGCGCAACTCGCTACACCCTAATCGAACTCTCAAATTACGACGGCAAATCCATAACCATTGCTATAGATGTAACAAACGTTTACATCATGGGGTATCTTGTCAACACAACGTCCTACTTTTTCAACGATCCCGACGCCAAATTAGCCTCTCAATATGTATTCAAAGGAACCACAAACATTATGCTTCCGTATTCTGGAAATTATGAAAGGCTTCAAATCGCTGCAGGCAAAAAGAGAGACGTTATCCCCCTCGGATTCCAAGCTCTGGACAGCGCAATCACGACGTTGTTTCACTACGACCCGGCGTCTGCTGCCGCGGCGCTTCTTGTTATCATCCAGACCACGGCGGAGGCTTCGCGATACAAATATATTGAGCAACAAATTATTGAGAGAGCTGCCAAAGATGAGAACCCAAGTCTTGCAACTTTAAGCTTAGAAAACAGTTGGTCTGCTCTTTCTAAACAGATTCAGTTAGCAGAGTCTAATAATGGGAACTTTAGAAATCCTGTGGTGATTACAGACAATACTGGCAAACCTGTCCAAATAAACAATGTTACTTCCAAAGTTGTAACCAACAATATCAAGTTGCTTCTGAACAAACAAAATATTATAGCTTTCGACCACTTTGGGCTTGGAGCTACTAAAATGTTTTGGAGCTACTAAAGTGAAGAACCTGTTGTGTGTTAGAAATAAAGCTTGTAATTCATGTGATCTAACTACGTGAATACAATGCTATGTTTGTGTGGTAATTTACTTTTTTCTTAATAATAATGTGTGGAGTCTTTTTTACTTTTTTCAGTCATATATCTACGTCACTTTGTAAACCTATCTGAGTTCACCAATCTATGAGAGGAGTAACTCACATATTTTACGAATTATGCTAAAAACTTTCTTCACTTTTTAATATAGAATCATAACAATTTGACTTTTTGGTAGACAATTAATTGGAGATAGTTCAAGCATGCATCATGATACATCAAAAGCATGAATAAGCGGTTGGAAATTATAATGTATTATTTAATTTTTTATTTATTAATTTATTTTATCTCTATTTTGTGATCCATTATCTCATGTAAACGAAAATTATAATGTATTATTTAATTTTCTATTTATTAATTTATTTTATCTCTATTTTGTGATTCATGATCTCATGTTAGCTCCCATCATTTAGTAACCAACTAATTACTCATGTTTTTATTCATTTAAAGTTATTCTTTTTATGGTAGAGATAGTTTATAATGAATCTATAGAGAAAAATCACAAAAGACTCCATGTATTCAATCTTCTTCTTCGTTTTTTGTCTCTATAGCTACGTTTTCATTAAGAAAAATCACATCATTTGAATTAGAAAGAGTGAAGGTGTAGAAAAATCAAGAATTCTACTGCCAATATTTGTTCTTGTTGTTGTGTTCGTTGTGCTCTTGGTGATTAATTGGCTTTCATTTCGGTTACTAAAATTCAATGATAGGAGGTACGCTCACTTTTTTTTATTTCCTCTTTGGTCATTAGTTCTAATCACATCTTGACAATTATTTTGGCATGTCTAACATATGCAACAAAGATTTATGTATTTATGTATTTACTTTCTACAGAGCAAAGAACAATAAATTGGAAAGAACAACAATGATGATTCTTTTTTTTTTTTTTAGAAATAATACTTCATTAATTTTATATGTATGAGCATACAAAGAAGAAAATTTTACATGAAGGATCTCTAATTTAAAGTAGTAACAATTGTAATCATATTCTATAAATTGATCTACGATAAGCTCATATACATAAGCGTTGATGTAGTATTAACCATTCTTGCTAACCACGGTTAGTTATTTTTAGACCGTTTGAAATATTGTTTGAACTATAGTTAAGGCATTTTGTATAAAAGTCTTTATTCGAGCAATTTTAGTTGCAGAAATTCAAAGAATTGTCTCATTTGTAAAAAGGAACCACAGAGCAATTTTGTATATATATATTTAGATATCTTTTTTGCCACTGAAGAATTGTCTTTATTCTCTCATGTGCTTTTGTATCCCCTCTTTCTCACCATTCTGGATTAAATTAATACCTACATGTTAGTATGGTATCTATGTTGGCTATTTCTGATATGATCCAAGATCTAGATTCATATCAGAAGGTAAAGAACTATAAGATAAACCAAGTTTTAATAGGACTTGGAACTTCCCATCTCTAGAGAACAATTCTCTTAAGCTCACTGTTACTCAATATTTGGATACCCATATTCCCCTCAACCTCTTTATTTATATTGAAATGCCCTAATTAATTGCCCAAGTACCCTTCATATTATTCTTAATTCTTCTTAGGCCCCAAACCTATCAGTTTCTCAATATTTTCTCGGCATGAACACATTAAAAATGGTATCTTTTAATCAACTGGATGGATATGCTATTAGATTTTCCTTGACCCAGATGCCTCCGCTAACATGGGGTCTAAAAAGAGTAAGTTCCTTTTTTCTATTCCTATAGACTATAGTTGCTTCTTTTAAGTATAATTAGATTAACCAACCATTTAGTTAGCCTAGGATAATTTCCTTTCCTTGTGTAAAATATAGGTGGCATGCTGTTGCATCATGGACTTGGAGTGCTCAAGATGAAACATGTGGAATTTGTAGGATGGCTTTTGATGGTTGTTGCCCTAATTGCAAACTCCCTGGAGATGATTGCCCATTGAGTGAGTCAACTAGCCTTGTCTTCCTATCCTCAGTTTCTCCTATCATCAATTATTGCACCTCACAGTTTAGCACAAATAATTGGTAATGCTAAAGATCATGTGTGTGTGTGTGTGTGTACAACTCACATACATACGAAAGTAACCTTGAAATACCATCTAATTTCTTCTCTCTCTATATATACTACTCACATGTTAGTACGGTATGGAGCCGCTGTGTTTAAGTAGATTCGAGCTTGATCAAACCATAGTTTGTTTAGTTCATATTTTCCTTAATACGTTTCTTTTTCTTTGAATTGGGGGTGTTGGGGCAAGTAGAATGGGATATGAGAGAAAATGATTATCAAAGAGAATGACCATCAATGTTTAGAGTTAAGAGAATGAGTGTTTAGAGTTAAGAGAATGATTACAGTGAAAATGATTATGTGTGTTTGGAGTGCAGAAAATAATTAAAGATAGGGGCGGATCTAGGCAATAAATATTGGGGGGGCCAAATATTAATTGGGGTTCACAATAATGATGGCTTTACACATAAAAGAATATTAAAAAAAAAAAAATTGGGGGCACATTATGACATACATGACAAAAAAATATGTATTTAGGTACAATATAGGTCCATTTATATATTTAAAATGCAAAAATTTCAAAATTTTGGAGGGGCCATGGCCCCCCCTAGTCCCTTAAGATATCTGCCTATGATTAAGGAGACACGATTGTCTATGTTTGGGATGAAAATAATAATTATTTGGAGATCAAAATAGTGAATATTGAGAGAATGAAAAGTAGTTAGGGGAGAATGAATATTCGTTTTTTTTTTTTTTATAAATGAAATTGGTTATGGAGAAGAGCTTATGGGAATAATGAATATTGATTATGAGGGAATGATTATGGGTACCTGAAACATGGGTAAGAGAATTATTATCATATTCCTTGTCCAAGTACCCTTAGATGGTAATGGCCTCTTATTCAGTTATTGTTTAAATGCAGTTTGGGGTGCATGCAACCATGCTTTCCATCTTCATTGCATCCTCAAATGGGTGAATTCACAGACATCTCAAGCACATTGCCCCATGTGCCGTAGAGCATGGCAATTCAAGGAGTGAGGCCGGTACACTTTTTTTTTGGAGAAAATAATCAGATTCATGCACATTACCACTAAATTGTTGACAGCTAGGACAAAATATTTTTTTTTATCTTTCTCTTTTTGCTGTCAACAATTTAATGGTTCACCACTATGCAACTAAATTCCCTTTTCTTTTCTTTTTTTTTTTTTTTTGCTGTGCATAATTTGATTGAGAATTGAAGCAGACCGTGTGTTGATGTTTTGAAACACTTTTAGTTGAAGTTTCATCCTACAAGGTTGAGATTATTTGTGAAATAACCATGAAATCTTTCCTTCCATTTTCATTGGCTATTATATAGTAAAGTGGAATGTGGAAATTGTTGGCATTTGTGGTATTCATATTGATTTGTGGTTGTAATGTAGGAAAATTTTCCCTGTACTATCTAGGACTTTCTTTGAGTTATAATCCGAAAAGTCTGACTGTCTTGAAAAGTTTATGGACAAATATTTATTAGGAGTCTGAAAAAAAAAAAACAATCTAATGGCCAACAATTTAAAAGCTACAAACTAGCCTTTGTCTGATCAGCCGTGGTTCTTCTCCACACTTTCCACCATCTTGCGCTGAACCGGGATGCGTCATCCTCTTCTCCCTTCTCTCTGCGCCAGTTTAATTAGTGGTTCAACTTCCCAAGAGGAGAGTATTGTAGTTTACCATCTTATCTCATTTGTAAAAAATGGTCTAGAACCTGGCCCGCAATCTTGTAACACTCTTATCAATGGAATTGTTTTCATTTTCTCTCAACAAAAAAAAAAACAACTAACAACATCAGCCAGACTTTGAACTTGTCCTTTCTAGCCTTTGTTTACCAGATTTGAAGCCACACTTTATGGAACTAAGTCACAAATGGTCAATGCAAGATAAGTCACAAATGAGGCATTCTTGCACTCTAGACTTTGGGAAAAGTTCTTCTCTAGCTATTGATATTTGTTTGAGTCAGCAAAGAAACCTCTTTAAATTTCAAAACGAGTTTCAAGCATGAAGAAAAAATTGGAGCGTATAGATAAACATCTCCAATATATTCTTTATCGTACAAACCATCCTTAAACTAAGCAAAAAAGGTTCAATACGTTTGCTAGGCAAGAATCTTAAACAACAATCAAGAAGAAAAAAAAAAAAACGTGAGACAAAGAACTCATTAATTTACGCCATTCACTAATGTTGTATATGTATTAGTTAGAGCAGATGACATAAATTGTTTTATTTAAAAGAGATCATGAAGGATATATAATGAATGCTAGGTAACAAGGACAAGAGTTTATATACTCTCTCATAAACTCCGAATACATCATTTGACACATATCACATAAAAATTCAATACGAAAATATAAAACAAATTTAACATATTTTTTAGGTTTGGTAAGTGTTGCCTCTAGCTCCCACGGTACCCTTCGCCTTTAGACCCCGACTGGATATTTGAGCCCGACGTGATTCAAGATATTTCAACAATGTTTATTATGGTAAAATTTGAATGCGGGAACATGGCAAACATGTGTTTGACACCACTATTTAGGGATTGATATAGGAACAAAGTAGAATCCAATGGAATCAAGATACCAACCAGACCTTCCATGGAACCCAATAATCTTGATTGGTCCAGTAGTTGGGAATGAAAACTTGATTCCCTCTTCAGTCCCAAACGGACCCAAAGTTCTTTGGTTGGTCTCAAAAGTCAGTGACCTAATGACATTAGTCGGGTTATTGAATCGATCGTATATGTTGCCATGATATCCGTGAATTGAAATAAGATACTCATTTTGCTTCAAATCCTACAATTTTTTTTTAAACACTTGAAAAGTCAGTCCAAATCGACTCAAAATGAGTGAAGAGTTTTAGGGCTAGCCTAACCTCGATGATTCCTGTGCCTTCATTTCCACCATGTTTCTCACCCCATATTGAGTTCCCATCGTTGTTTTCATACTTAATTTGAATGGCATCGATACACTTCTCTCCACAGAAGATTCTGAGTGCTTTGATATTCGAAAAAAGAGCTTTGTCTGTCCAATATGTGCCGCTCGAACTTCCTTTCGGTTGAAACGACAACGTTGGAGAGTGCTCGTGTTCGGTCTGCAACAATCAATGAGTCAAATTTAGCAAATCTAACAAAGAAAGGTGGTTTGATGCTTAAAACATTTGAAATGAATATGTGTATGATTTACCATTTTCTTTGGCTAAAGATTGGGAGAGAAGAAAAATAGGAGTTTATTGAAATGAAAGTGGGCGAGAAACTTTTTGATTACTTATATTACAATTTAGAAGGTCAACCTCAAGCTGTCACACTATATTTATATGCGTTCACATGAATCGTGAAGAGATCGGCATGATTACTTTATCATGGATATCATAGCTTTAGTTATTATATTACTTCAAAAATATCACTAATTCAATTAGCTCTATGATTTTTTTTGTCCCTTTTTACCCTCTTTTATTTGACTCACTTTGTTAATTTTAACTCTAAAATTTCAATTCTAACCACTTGTATCTAGTTGAGAATATACATACAAAGGAATGTAACCCATATTTATTAGATAGGGGTAGATCATCAGTTTATATAACAAGAAAAGACATCAATCTCAATTAGTATAAGGCCTTTTAGATGAAACCTAAATCAAAGTCATGAGGGTTTATGTTCAAAGTGGACAATATCATACTAATATGAAGATTATTCGAAGGTTGTCGAGAAAAGGCTTCAAGGATGGGGTAGTAAGTACATCCCCAAAGGTGGGAGGCTTACTTTAATTAATGCCACTCTGGCCAATCTAAAGCACCTATAATTGTTACCAAAAGGATTGAAAAGCTTTATATGGATTATTTATGGCGGGGTTCTACTGGTGGTAAGATTAGTCACCTTTTGAAATGGTCGGAAGTAAAGCGCCCAATTGCGGAGGGGGGTCTTGGTATTATCGACATTCGTGTGAAGAATTTGTCCTTATTGGCAAAATGGCATTGGAGGTATTATAAAGAAAAATCTTCCTTGATGCTAAATTTGGTAGGGTAAAGTCTCATTTTATGTCAGGCAGTCGTGGGCTCCATGAATCAAAGGGCCCTCGGAAAGATATCTTCTCTACTTACTTCCTTGCCAAGGAAAACTTAGAGACTTATTGTTGGGAATGGATCAAATGTTTTATTTTGGGATGATCATTGGATTGGCGAGGCATGTGTTAAAGATGTCTATAGATCCTTATATCATCTCTCTACCAAGAAAGGATTGGTGCAGGAGCATTGGATCCCTTTGGTGAATTCATGGAACCGATTCTTCAAAAGAAACTTAATTGAATCTGAAATCGATGAGTGGGCGGCTCTATCATCTTTGTTACCTCACACCTTCCTAACGTGGAGGACTCTTGGGCGTGGACATTGGAACATAGTGGCTTGTTTTCCACCAGCCCTTTATCAAGGAAATTGGCATCTTTCTCCCCTGATGCTAATAGAGATTTCTATCTTAATCTTTGGAAGTCGAAATGCCCTAAGAATGTGAGGTTTTTTTCTTTGGGAGACTAGCCGCGGTCGCCTCAATACTAATGATATTTTGCAGAAAAAATGTTCGGGTTGGGCCCTCTCCCCTGGCTGGTGTGTTAACTGCAAAAATGGGAATGAAGACTAGACCCACCTATTTCACACTTGCAATGTGGCATCATCTATATGGAGCTGGATTCTCTCGGCCTTCTGCTGGTCCACCCCTTTTCCTAGGGGTGCAAGGCAAAACCGAAAAACCGAACCGAACCAATCCAATCCAATGGATCGGATCGATTTTTTAGCACAAAGTTGGACATATCGGTTTGTAATTTAAAAAAACCGAAAATATTGGATCGGTTCCAGTTTTTCGTTTTCAAAAACCAATAAAAACCGATCCAAACCGAAATATATATATATATATATATATTGTCAATAAATCATATAAAATCATAATTATTTCATTATTTGGAAGAATTTCTAAAGTCTTGAAGATCAACCTAATGTTTTTTTATCGTTCAAATGTCAATATATTTTCTAAGTAACTTTCTCAAACTTTATTTTTTTCATATTACTTTGTCATTATCTATTTAAAACTAATTTTATGAAAGAAAATTAGATGCAAGGACCAAACTTGTTAAAGAAAATTGGATAAGTTTTTTTTATTTAGAAATGTTGTTTTTTATTTATTAAAAAATATTGGACATTGGATCGGATCCAAAACCGAACCGAACCAATTGAAAACCAAACTATTGGTTCTATACTTTATTGGACATTGGATCGGATCCATTTTTAGAAAATAGAATATATCAGTTTGGTTGTCAGTTTGGCACAAAACCGACAAAAACCGAACCGAAATTACCCCTACCTTTGCCATTAAACTCTTATGAATTGTGATATATCTCTGGTGTTGCCATCATTTCGTTGATGATGCGGCTAAAATTTGGCTTCATTTTATTGATGGTTGGGTCGGAATGACTCATTATTCAATTAAAGGTAAGCATCATATAGCTCTTTAACTTACTCTATAACTCACTTAGCTCTATTTTTTTGGTGCAAGATATCACAACATTTTTGTAATTATAGCACTAGTTACCTATTTTCAAATTGACCTTGTTTCATACAATGGCCTATCTATTTGTAACTATTTCACACATCAATGAAATGTTTTGTTTCCTATTAAAAAAGAAAGAAAAAAAAAAGATTATTCGAAGGTTGTCGTCTCTTAACAAATTGTATTAGACTGGTTCCCTAACTTAATTAGCCATAATGAAAGAATCCTTGAGTATGAAACAAAGCATTTGTGAGTTTCAATTAGGTATGAATGGTGTGAAACAGTCATAATGAAAATTCGTGATTGAGCCGTCTAATGTGTGCTTCAGATGAAGAGTGCTTATCAGACATACTCAAGTGAGGAGTGATTATGAAATGTAGTCAAATTGTAATTCAAAAAACGACTATCCAATAAAGGAGGTTTGTATGCAATTCTTTGTTCAAGGGGCAAAATTGTTGAGAATACAAACAAATGAATTTTGTTCCACATTGGTTAGATAAACGGGAGATCGTGGGTTTATTAGGGAGGACAAACATTTCTATTGGTATGAGGTCTCTATTGGTGAAACCAAAAACAAAGGTACGAGAGTTTATACTCAAAGTGAATAATATCATACTAATGTGGAAATTTTTCTAAGGTTTATCGTTTCTTAACAAGTGGTATCTATGAAAAGTTACGAGGAGTTATACTCAATGAGAAAATTTCTCAAGAGTTGACATCCTTTAACATATCTAAATGTATTGAATTTGAATGAGGGTTAGTTAACAAAGCACACACTTAAAAATAAAATAAAATAATGTTTAAGGAAGAAAAACGACCAATTGACCTTTCAAAATCAGTCAACAAAATGCTCAAAAGGCAAGACGTAAAAATGCACAGGTTGGTTTGATAAGAGGACTTGAGCTGGTCTTTGATCAAAATAGTTGGATTTTAATTTTTTTTTTTTTTTTTTTTTTAAATGAATATCAACCAAATTTTATTCTTTTTTACCCAAAAAAAAAAAGTTATCAAGTACATTTTTGTTTCTTGTTCTAAGAAACAAGACATGGAAACATATTATCAAATAAGTTTATTAGAAAACAAAACATCATCAAACAAGGCTTTACTTTTCCTAAACACAAAATTAGAGGATTATCAAACACGAACTATGAAAAAGAAAATTTTCACTAAGAAAAATGGTAAACATGCACAATTTAAAAACATAGAAAAAGAAACCAAAAGAAAAATATCATAGCAAAAACCCAAGTCTAAGATTTGATTGTGAAAATTCTCGTATGAAGATTATCAATACAAGCTTAATTTCAAACCTAAACTTACATAGTTAGTCACAATGTATAATTCATATAACATAATTCAAGTAAAAAGAGGTTGATGGTTCAAATTCATCACTAAATGTAAATAAGAATTGCCTTTATTGACGAACTTCATAATAGGCAGAAAATCCCAAAAAGTCTATATATTAAAAAGGAAAAATGTCTCGCCTTTTAATTCATTCAGCGGCTGAGGAAATCTCAACAACGAAATATTTTGCAGAATTTTGTGCCAAAAACTCAGAGACACTACCTTTTTTCAAGACCCAAACAAAAGCCAAAGTCTGCAGATTTGATGATGCTATTCTACTCACAGCCAAACTCTGTAAAAAGAATAGTGTTACAATGGAAAACGAAAAACCGGGCTCGACTTCGGTACCTCTTTCTTCTTCTTCACTCTGGTTTGGCCTTCTCTACTTTTAGCAGGTCCAAGATGATGATCTCTTCAGCAGTGGTTTCACTTGCTTGTCCTCTTCAAGTGATATCATTCCCAAGTGTGATGGATCTTCCAACATCATCTTTGCAACTAAGTATCCCGCTATCGACCACGTCTGGTATTTCCTTGCTTGTTTTCCTACATATCTTCCGAACTTCCCATCGTAGTATTCGGGCCAACTGTCCTTCAGCAAACGACTCTCGGCGAGCTCGATGGCTTTTCTTGCTATCTGTGGCCGTCCAGTTTTGATGCAAGCGGCTGTTAGCAGCCATAGTAGTACTGCACCAAGAGTAAGGAGGACAATATAAATATAAAAAATGGGGGTAAGAGACGTAAGGACCAAACTTTGATCTTTCCATGACTCGTGAATCGACTGCAGTGAGTATGGAAATATCCATCTGCACTAATACATTTAGAAATACTTTCCTTTCTGGTTTCCACTTAAAATAAATTGCCCAACAAAAAATTTAAACATACTTGCTGCCTCCAATCTTACAATTTGAAGATACACCCAAATATCAAGGTTCTTTTCCAAAAAGAAAATCTTAGCAAGGTTCATAGTTAGGACTTAGGAACAGGATAGGCATCTCCAACATCCAGCAATATCTATATCTTCAATACAACTTATACACCAAGAATAAAAGTTCTAGATCACCGTAATATGCTTTTATTTTTTTAAATCCATGACTATCCAAGACAGCTTGCTATCTCAACTCAATTATTGTCATGGAGCATACTGTCTAACCCTACAACATATGAATGTCGAAGAAACTCATAGGAAATTAATTTCTAGATAAGTGGTCACCATGAATTGAATCCTTCACCTTTTAGTTCTCCAAGATTCTCTTGACCACTAGAGCACTCCATGATTGTTCTTTCTTATTTATACCCAATAAGATCAGAATCAAAGTCATTTGAATACTTTAAACCTACTAGGTTTGAAGTCTCCAAGGGGTGGCACAGTGGTTGATGACTTAGGCTTTGAAAGTATGCTCCCCTTAAGGTCTCAGGTTCGAGACTCACTTGTGACATTATTCCTTCGATGTCTCCCGATGCTTGGCTTAGGGACTGGCATGGTTACCCTTATTTCAAAAAAAAAAAAACCTACTAGGTTTGAATCCATTTCACCGTCACTAGGATAACCCAGTTTATACTTGATCATGGTACCTTTATAGAATATCGATAAATGATAGCTTATTCTGTTTTACCAACTTAGACTCCCCTCGGAGGTCTATAGATATACTAGCTAAAGGCTAAAATCTAGTAGTGGATAACGCTTATGGCTAGAAATCCTCGAGTAATAAGAGGACAGTTCCTAATAACGTCTTCTTGAGGTTTAGAACAGTGATATCATCAATAAATGTGATGATTGACATATCAGAGTGCATGAACAAGCATTAATACCTGTTTAAACTGTAAGTGAAACAATATTAGCAACAGTTTGCTTTCAGCTATTATTAGAATACTCTCTCACACCATTAATACAGATATTGATATAAGATTTCATGCAACTTAAAGAGAAATATGAGTGAATGAACAAACCTGGCCAAGTTCCACCATTATGGTAGCTCCACCTGGTATTCTTGGGATCACAACCAGTAACAATTCGCCACTCGTGGCTTTCAATGGCAGGATATGATATTTTCAAAGGCATTTCTCCAACAAGCTCCTCCCAGCGTGATTCAATAAGATCCATAATAGCCATTGATTGCTCAGGGGTGGCAAGAGATGATAGAATTGCAACACAGTTACCTAATGCAAACCATCTAAAGTCCATTCTTGCAGGACTGACGTTACCAACAAAGTACCCGCCACGTGTGGGCATAAAATCAAACACCCATTCTGGGATTGAATCAGGCATGACATTGAACTTATTTACAGCTGTATGTGAATATTCTTCAGTTTTATAACGGTAGATGTCATTTAGCTGCTGGAAGTCGAGCCAGAAATAACTCCTCATGTGATAACTTAAGGCATGCAAACGCTTCACAATGCGCTCTATGCATTCTTTTCCTTCAGCATCATGTTTCAGCATAGGCAGAGCAGATCTCAAGGCCATGAAGAAAAGGGCTTGAATTTCAATAGGATAACCATATATACCCTGGAGAAAAAATATCAAGTTATACATTGACAATCTTGTCAAGATCGTTAGACTCAAACATCACAGATGCATCCAAATAGGCAGTAAAATGAAATGTTATCTGTTTCTTTTTAACATCTGAAAATAAAATCACAAAAGGTTTCTAAGAGTTTTACATTCCAGCTAAATCATAGAGTGATGGAAGGTTGAACAGCAACTTCAGAAGAAAAAAAAAATGTTAACGATAGGCATCATCACATTACAGTCAACCCAAGGGAAGATATCAGTTCAGAAGGAAGACGTGGTGTCCTGATCAACTATTTTGTAGGACCACTTTGCTCATTACACGCTAGAAATGTTATTCCTTGAACAATGTCAGAAGCCATGCAGTAAAAAACAACCAAAACAGATCCTACCACAAAAACAGTTGACATAACAGAACAAAATCATGTCTGAATCACGGACACAATATTTAATATAAATCATTTCAAAGCCCATAATTAGCAGTTAGATAAAAGACATCCTAGGGAGAAATATTATGATACTTTATTCTCATTCTGTAACTATTCTTCTATATTTTTTTTGATAAAAGGCCTACTAAAATTCAACCAATACCATTAAATTATAAGAGCTTCATTCCTAAAAAATAGCTGTTATATGCAGAGAAATCACATAATACATTTTACAGAAAGTATAATAAAAAATAATCACATTATATGAAATAAAAAAAATAGGTAAAAGTTATTAGATAGTGCCGACATACATCTCAAAACCAATTGGTAATGAGAGGAGTAGTACACCTACCTATTAAACACTAGGAGATATCCTCACCTCACCTTATCAATGTGAGATTCTCAACAAAAGTAACATCATAACAAGCAGAAGATTAAAGATTTTTTACCATTCTTCGATCAATCATGGAGCATCCATCAGCACAAAGTAGAGTTGGGAATGTATCAAATCCCTCTGACAGACATAAAGTTAAAATCAGTCTCATTCCTTTCTGACACTCTGGTGTTTCAGCCAGTGATTGATCACCAGTTGACTTTGTATATGCACGGAGAAGAATGATCCACCAGAATCCAGAGTCAACAGGAGCAACTCTTCCTATCGCACTCTCTCCAAAATCGGCAACTACAGAATCTGTTTTTCTAACAGGATCATGAAGAACCTTAAAGCTAGCTGGCATTGCACCTTCCCCAAGCTTGAATCTGTCTATTTTTTTCTCCCATCCCTGAAGTTGGAGAGTCTTTAACAGGAAGTTCTTGACTATTTCCGGCTCCCCATTTATCAGAAAAGCCAAAGCACTTGGTACAAAATCCCGAACAAAAACCTGAGAGAAAAACAAAATAACCCGTACACTTCAGACAAATCGGGGTTAGAAATTGTGTTAGGGCTTTAATTTTATGATTTAACCAACTTACTTCAGCCGTTCATCAACATCTCTTTCATAAATTGTAAGTATCAAAAAAAAAACCAAACTTTTGAGTTCAAGTTTCCATTACATTTTTTTCTGCCTAGTTTTAACCCAATATGTAGTCTGACCTCTAGCTCTAATAAGAACTCTCTCAACAAATGATAAAAAAAAATCTTCTCCAGATTAACATGATTGAGGCCTCTAGCATGTATCAAAGGTATATGAAATTCATGTTCAAATATTTTTAGTGATTGCATAAAAATCCACCTGATCATAATTCAAAACTTCCTCTGCGGCATGGTCAACTGCTGCAAGAGTTCCAACTGGTTGGCCCCGAAAATGCACCATGGATCTTCGCAAAGCCTCCCATGCTTCAGCAATCATTGGGTGGGTCTCAAATGAGTTTCTGGCAGACGAAGCAGGGGTATTAAATCCTGACCTTCCCCCGGGTGAATAAGAGCTCTCGAAGTTGTCCAAACCTCCACGCCCAAGGCCGATGGACAGCTCGCTGAGAGACCTCTCATCAAACGATCTTTGCCTCTCAATATTGAGCTTAGGCTTTCCAAGAAGTCGAGAAAGATCAAAATCATCCATCTCAGAGATCGAGCAATGTGAGCTCACATTTCGAAGTCCCAACCCCTCCATTTCCCTTTTCCTCTAAATGATCAGATGAAGAAAATATCTGCCTTAAGAACAGAAATTTAAATCAGAGAGAAACAGCTAAATTCATTAACCACAAGCGTTCGCAGTTCACAACAAAATTTAAAAGAACCAAAGGCCAATCCCTCAACTTTGTAATTAAGAAACTGAAACATAAAGATTTTAACATTAAAAAAAAAAAAAAAAAAAACAACAACAACAACCCGTGACTCACAGAAGGAAACAAAAGATCAAATATATTAAGTCCGGAATCATAGAAGGAAACTGGACAGATATAGAAATCCTCATTAAATTACTAGCAAGTTGAATTGCCAAAACATAAATTCTCTATCATATTACAGGATACTCAACATATCAAATCCTTTCTAACCCCTTCAGCAAGACAAAGACTAAAATTAAACCAAAAAAAACAAGCATTTTAATCTGTTTATAAGCACATAAACTCCATCGCCACAGAAATTATAACCAAAACAACTAGAAAAATAAGAAATCGCAAGTAAATCACATAGCAAAACAAGCTAAAAAACGAACAAAAAAATCAAATACGTCAAAGAAAAGATCCTGAAGAAAGCAAAACAAAAACTCAAATCCAGATAGCAGATCAAGAACGCGATCAGGCAAATCACAGACTCCAAAACCAGAGAGGAGAGCAACAAAAACAATCTCCTCAAAGAATTAAAACAAAAACGACATAAAAAGAGAGCAAATTCAAAGAGGAAGAACAAACAGAGGTAAGAATCCATTCAACAGCGTCAAAACAACCAGATCTGAAGCTCCAAAAAGGATCAAACACAACAAAGAACAACAACAACCAAAATACAAGAAAGATTGAGAGAGAAAGAGAGAGTATACCTGAGAGCGCAGAAATGAGAAGGGCGGAGGAATCGGAGTAAAAACGGCGGCGACTTGCCGGAGAAAGGCGGAGGAAAGAGGAAAGAGAGGAAAAAAGAGCCCGGTTGTCAAGAGCTGGTATTTATAGCTGAAGAAGCGGGAAGGAAAAGGAGACCGTCCCAGTCCGTATTTCTCTTTCTAATCCAATTCCAAACTAACCAAAATCGGATTTACCGCCACCGGGAATTGCCGGTGACCTTTGTCCTACGTGGACAAAACGACGCAGTTTTCCCTCTCTTCTGACAACTTTGTCACTGCAGAATAAATCATTTATAAAACGAAATTAAATTTTTTTTTTTTTTTCCAAAACAAAATACGGGGTGGGTGTGGATAGAGATTTGTGAGTGTTGAAAGAGAAAAGGAATAGAGATTTGTGATTTTATTGAGAGAAATGCTGCTTATTTATAGGAGAAATCAAGAGCGTGATTTTTTACCAAATTAAAAAGTGCTGGTTGGTGAGGGCATTTTTTTTCCCCTTTTGTGGAGAAAAATTTACATACAAAAATATACTTGTTATTCTATCTAATTTTTTAGGGCTATTTCCGTCATTTTGCCCACATAAAAAATGTATTTTCTCAATTTTAATTACAATTTTTAATGGAATTTCATTTGATTCGTCTGACCTATTTATAAACATATATTTGTAGAAACAAAGACGTTTGGTCTCTTGAAAAAATAGATATGTTAGAATTGATAGAATATTTATTTTTCTTTTTTTATTATTTTTTTTAAGCATCTTTTTTAATAATTAAACCCAATAGTTTCTCAAAAAAGAAATAATAAATAATTAAACCTAATAGAATTTACCCATACATTGACTAATTGCACAAACAACTATTTTTCAAAAAAAAAAAAAACTATTTTATTCTATTTAGCTATCAATAAAATTTATAGAACATTTATCTACGAGTGATTATGAATTAAATTTATTATTTCAAGATTTTTTAATTATTACGTCAATTTATAATAGTTTTGATATGTTTATTTATTATTTGTTGATTACTTATAAAAAATATCAATAATTCTTCACTATAACATTACAAAACTTTAAGATTTATTGAGTGACAAACGTTATGACATGAAAATAATGAAAAATATTTCTAGTTACTAAATTTTTAATGAGTTTTTGTATTTAGTTAATAAATTTTGGATGAGATTTCTATTTAACCATATGTTTCAAAATACAAAACATTTTTAAGTCTCACATTTTAATAATAATTAAAAATATATATTATGTACAAAATAATAGCTATTTAATGATAATTTAACTAGTTTTAAATTCTAATATTTTGATAATTGGTTATTTTTAATATTGATGTGAATTTATGTTTTTTGCAAAAAAAAATGATGAAGAAGAAAATAAATATGAAAGACGCAAAAACTAAAATTGAGCATTACAAAAATATTTGATGATTCATTTTCCTAAAAAAATATAAATATAAATATTTGATATTGAGATATATGGACCAAATAAAATGTAACCAAAATCTATGGGCTAAAAAAATATTTTTTTCAGAAATAATAATAATAATAGTACACTTGTGCTAATGTGCATGCCTAATGTTTATAATTCCGAAATACATATATCATTATTTTTTTAGTTAACAATATAAAAAATTGAACCTCTTAGAAGGTGTTTGTATGTTGAAGTATAGAGGGATTATTTTTAAGCTTTAAAAAAAAAAGTTATTATTTTTAATAATTATAAATGAGTGATTATTTTAAGTAATTAGAAATTTGAATTTTAGTAATAGCTTGTTTGGATGGATTTTTATGAAAAGATTATGGACAATTGCTCATTTGTGTCATTAGAAATGCATAATTATTTTTGAGTGATTAAAAATAAATTATTTGACATAAATAATTAAAATTGAGTGGCTAGAAATAAATTATTATTTTGAATGGTTAGAAACGAGTTAATAAAAATGAGTAATTAAAAATTAATTATTATCTTGAATAATTACAATACCTTATTTAGATGTGATTGTTTGAATAATAGTTATAAAAGTTGATTTATAATACCTCGTTAATTAGGTCAAACAAACACCCTTACATATTTATCTTGATTAAATTATTATTTGACGTGTTTTTTATAAGAATTTTGCATTTTTTTTAAAGATTTTAACAACTTTATATTAAAAAAGCTTTTTTTTTTTAAATAATAAATATTATAGCGCAACTTGCTACGGATGTTTTTGTAAACGAGGAAAAAAATGTTTAATTAAGTGCACAAATCTAACAAATCTTATCCATTATATTATGTTAATACTTTTTTTTTTTTGAGAATCATTATGTTGATACTTTTGTGGCCGATGGGGCATGTGAAATTGATCATATGACTAAATGACTCATAATTCTTCTCCTTTTTGTTATTATTTCCTTATTTGTTCTAATTTCATACTAGATTTTAAGACTTTTAAATGCTAATTTTGATCCTTAAATTTTGTATAAAACTTATTGCTTTTTAAACATATAATTTTTTTTTTTAAACATATAAAATTTACTGTTGTCCTTTTATCATATTTTATCTAATTAAAGCTTGATTGTTATTATTATTATTGTAAGTATATTTTCTTTTCTTTTTTTTTTTGTTAAAGACATGCATTCCACAAGTCTTTAAGTTAACAATATTTGGAGCGATAAATTTGAATTTATATATTTAAATTTTATAAAGCTATTTTTTTTTAATAAAATTAGAGGAGGGGACCATAAACCGCACTTTTGAGTACTAAGTCTCTCAAGTAAAATAAAGTCAAATGTCAATTTTCATGATTAAATATATGACTGTAATCTTGAATTGAAATACAAAAAAAAAAAAAAAAAAAAAAAAAAAAAAAAAAAAAAAAAAAGAAATCCGTACTATACCAATACTTTCGTTGAAATATTTGAATTTTGAGTGGTAAATAATCACATAATAATATGGCCACTTTGTTGTCTATATCCTTTTATAAGAATATTGTCAAGTGATTATACCCTAAATCATTTTCGTAAGAAAATATAAAATTTAACCAAGACACATAAAAGGAATTCCCCCCTTATACAATATAACTTCATTTCCTTATTTTTGGGCAAAATTTACGAGCACTCGAATAAGGAATAAATATTCAATTATTAACTTCCATAATCTAATTAAAAATATTTATTTATTACCTTTCAAGATTTAAATGACCAAAAAGAACATTTAAAATAATAATAATAATAAAAATATGACTTAACGGCATTATTAGTATGTATTCAATAATCAATAGATCATAATTTCAAATCTCTAACTTTTATTTATTGTATAGCTCAAAAAATAAAAAACAATAAGAAGAACCAGACTCATTTAGCATAAAATGAGTTTATTATTAAGAGATAATGTCAATCTCCAACTTTCCAACTAAGCCAATCTACAAATAGAAGATTTGAATCTTTACCTACAAAAATGTTTTATAATGAATTTAAAATTAATCTTAATCGAAACTGTTTAAATAAAATTTCTAATTTTGTTACAAAAAAAAAAAAATCAAAAGTTAATAATAAAAAAAAAATTTATAAAGAAAACTAATAAAGTCCTACATAAAAATCAAATTTAAGCTTGAACGTTTGGAAGTCTAATAATTAAAATAGAAAGTTTTCAAAAAAAATAATTAAAATAGAGAAATTTAAAAGTATAGAAATTAGAAAAAGTATAAAATTTAAAATGATATTTTTTTAACGATAAATTAAAATGATATTTAAAATATAAATAAATAAATAAATAAATATATATATA